>VXBN01005084.1:1012562-1042895 GCA_013397395.1 Sinosuthora webbiana
CGGGCCGCTCCCCAACACGGCCCCCGCCTTTCCCACGGGGGTGCTCCCCCTCCCGAGACCGGCCTTTGTCCCCCACAAAGCCGGGCCGGCACTCACCCTCGGCGCCGCGGGCGGCCCCCAGCAGCAGCGAGCCCAGCAGCAGCACGGCGCGCAGCGCTCGCCGCGGGCCCCCGGCCAGCATCCTCGGCGCGGAGGGCGAGGAGCCGCCGCCAGCCCGGCCGCGCAGCTCGGCTCCGCTCGGCGCCGCGGCGAGACCTGCCCCGGCACTCCCCTCCCCGGTAAACAACCGCCGGGCTGCGCTTCCCCCCCCNCCCGCGGCCGCCGCCGGGTCCTAACGCTGCCGCTGCTGCCGCCCGCCCCCAGGAGGGGAAGGGGCGGCTGCCGCGGGGCAGGGCTCGGGGCAGCCGGGAACCTGCTGCCGCAGAGGCTCCTCTGCCCCGGGACCGAGCACGGCGGGGGGTGCCCGGTGCCGCGGGGCTCTTTGGCTCGAGACAACTCCGCGTCCCCGGGCTTGTCTCCTACAGTCGCAGGAAAAGTCTTAGACCAGAAGAGGAGACTTTCCACACGGAACTACGCTTGAACTACTGCCTGTGGCAGGAGAAGTGTTTATCTTCTGAGACCTAAAACTGCTCTCTCTCCTAGAGAATTATCATGAAGGACTAAATCCTGCTGTCCTTACTCTCCCTTTGGGTTCCCTTAGCTCTAAAGAGACGTTGTGGGGGGTACACACTGCCACGGAGGCTGTGCACCTCCACCTTAAAAGGATTTACGTTCTCGCCTCTGCTAATCCATTACTTTTCATTTACTCCATATACTTGCTCTAAGAGCTGTGCCTGCTTGTAGAAAAAAAACAAGGTAAACTGCATGAAGATGGTTTACAGTAGCTCTACTGCAGGCATCCAGCCACTGATAAACCCTCTCTGCAGGTATTTCACACGGCTTATAATAGATACTTCTCTTTCTGAACATGCCAAGGGGTTCAGGCAGTGCAGTGCCAGTGTCTGTACACAAGCATCTGGAGTCCTCAGCACTGTTTCAGTTTTACACCAGTGAAAAATAAGCCACAGAATAGCTGGTCCTGTTCGACAATGAGCTTGCAAAGCAGCCTGGGCCAACTGATGGGTTTGTAGCCAAGGCACAGGCCTGCAGCACAAGGTGCTATTTCTGGCCTTCCCACAGAGTTTTCCCTGACCTTGGCCAACCTGCCTGCCTCACTCCTTTGCACCTTCCCTTCCTTTCTCTTATATGAGGTACAATCAAACCTTCCTTCTTAGAACAGGACAGGGAAGTTCCCTTCTTTTCAAGTTCTTTGAAATCACGTGGAAACCATTAAACACATAAGAAGTATTTCTATGCCAGGAAGCTGCTTCAGTGTTTGATGAATCACTTTTCAAGGCAGTGCTGGCTGGAGCAGTGGTCTTTCCCTTCCACTCCCAGATGTTTCCATCCTGGCAGTGCTCTCTGTCAGGCTGCTACAGGTAGTTGTGTAACAAACCTGCTCAAGGTTCTGATCCAACCCAACTTTTGCCCCTTTTTCACCAGGTCACGAGCACTTTAAGCCCTTTACAGCCAAGTCACCTGCTGCATCCAGTCCACAATGGAGCCACAAAACCCCAGATGTACCAGCATGAAAGATGGTTAATGAGGAAACATGTCAATTAAGAGGCACTACCGCCAAGTATGAAACCACAGGTCTTAGCACACATTTGGGTGACTCACGCTTTAATAACATGATTTACCACTAGAGAAAATTTAGTTTAGTAATGTCAGATTTTTTTTAAAAAAAAAAAGGTTGCAAAAAATCAAAACAGAAAACCAAAACCCAACTGTATGTGCCAGTCCTGACTGACATCACCAGCTAAGATGCAGCCTTTGTGCCATTATGCTCATTGTCTGCACAGACACCCTGTTACTGCATTCCTGATGCTCTCCAGTTACTCTCTGTAAAGGCAAGGCTAACTGGAGTCAGCAGGAATTTTTAATAAGGGCTATTCAATCAAGCTGCCTGTTTGTAATAGCTCTTCATCACAGATTTTATGGGACAAATTCCATTCAGCAGAAACTGCAGGGCCACACATGCATCCAGAGGCACTGGATGCAAAACTTTGCAGTTGGGCTGCCAACCTGCACAATTAATTTCTTTTTGCTCATTTCATGAGACTAACTAATGCTTCCATGCCACCTAGCACAGAAAGCACCTCCTTCTGTACATACTGATCCAAGAACTGCAGTAATCTCTGTGGAAACAAATATCAGACCTTCCCAGATTTCTCTCCTACCATGTAACAAGATAAATTTGCACTTCTCATTACACTCAGCCAAGTTTCAGCAAACAATTTGAGTTTCTAGTCCACAGAAGGACAATGGGGAATCTGGGAGAAATGCAAAAACCTTCATATTAATGGTAAAGATCAAAGTCTTTTCCACAACTGACTTCTAAGCATAATTTTTTCTTTCATCTCTAGCTTTCTCCAGGATGAGGGATGATTTATGCCTGGCAGTTTCACAGAGTTAAGTTTAATAGGATGCCAGGTGGCAGCTGTCAGAGGCAGACTCAATTGCTCTTTCCACTGCTGGGGAATGGGTTTGCTCTTCTTGCTACACTTTTAGAAAAATTAAACATGACATTATTTCCTAAGACTTGATTTTAAACTACCCAAACTGTAAGTAAGTTAATAGCTTTGCAGCTACTTCCTCACATAGTTTACATTTAGATGTCTGGTCTGTAGGTATATAAAAATAACTGTATCACAACACATCCCCATGTTTTACAGGAGAACATATATGCTATTTTTAGGAATAAGGGACATCCAGCACCCTCCCTAAACTCAGTGTGAACCAGTTTCAGCTGTGAGCTGGTACCTTTCTTTATACAGGTTCCAGAATGAACAATGCCTGCTTTCTCTCTCTCTTGTCTGTCAGCTGCTCTTTCTTGTTTGTTTGTTCTATTTTTTCACCTGTGGAAAAATTCAAAATGTTTTGAGACTTCTATTAAAAAAAAAGAAAAAAAACCCCTCAATCTAACATGTAACACTCTGCCAAGGGAGGTAGCCCCAGACCTACAGCTCTGGAATGACTCCATAAGAAGCCATCAAACCCACCCTCCTTCTCTGGCCACAGCCAAGTGTGTTCAGATCTTGCAAGGCAGAAGAAGCTCATCTAACCTCCTGTGCAAGAACTGACATGCTTTATTACTTAATCTACTAAATAAGACACTGAGGGGAGTAAACAAAATGAGTTTTCTAATCTGAGTAATCCCTCCTAGCCAAATTAACATGGATTGCTTAAAATGGAAAAAGTTGACCATTGCCCTCCTTTTAACAGGACATACGTCATGTTCCCATAACCTCCCCTTTCTTCTTCCTAGGTAACCAAAATAATTGTTCCAGTTTTCCCCAAAACTCATTTTTCTCAATTTTCTGCTTCTTTCATAAATGGCAATGCTTGAGAATAATGATAGTACTGAGACCTCACCATGAACAGTTTGTGCTTAAGCTTAAAAAGCTGCGACCATCGAATGCTACTAAACACTATTAAGTACTTGAGTACTTGCAACTCCAACAAAAGCAGGGGTTTGATTTCTTGCCTCTCTCTTGATCATGAAAACAACTGTGGGTCTCACGTGTAAAAAGCCTTCTGTAAGCAGTGATGTAGGAGTTGGAAACAAATGTGTTTCATTTCTAACCTAGATACAATTTGAGCTTAATAAAGGAACATCAGGGCTGCAACAAAAGGATCAGATATTGACTTTATGAAACTGAGCCGAGTGTAACCCAAAATCAAGACAGAGGCAGTGACTACAAAGGAGCCGGTGTGGAGCGACAGGAGTAGCTGCTGGCACTGTTGCATCGTGCTGCTTACATGCTCAAGGAGAGAGAGGCTTTCTCCTCCCCCTTCAGTCTGACAGCATGAGCTATTGCTAAGTAAATGCCAGCCACAGCCTCCAAGGACTAACAAGGAAGTCTGCAGAAGCAAAACAACCATATGCGATATTTGAACTGGTTCAGACTGGTTCAGAGTTTGCTCCACTAACTCAGAGTGCTTTCTCAGATGAGTTTTGTGTGTGGGCTGTAATACAAGGCCAGAGGCCTCGGGAGGGCAATCTGGGTCCTATTGTTTACTGGGGAGAAGCACTGCAGCTACACTTCTCCAACATTAAGAGATTAGCACTAAATACTCTCGGCAGTCAGTGACTTAAGAAATTTCACAGACTCTTCTCTAACAGCAACATTTTTTTGTCCCTTTTTGTCAAGAACTGCCCAGTGCCTTTCCAGTTTTCTCAGCAGTTTTGAAGAGCCCAAGTGCTGACAGACATCTGTGTTCACACTGGCCCACTGCAGCAGTTGTGAAGGTCCCCATGGATCATCCCTCAGCTCTTCCCCTGGCTGCAGCATTCCAATCTCGGGATCTGGATCACAGATTGCTTTACCTGCTATCCAATGGGTGGGTGTGTCTCATAGCAGGATAAACCATAAAACCACGGCAATATTGTTAGGAATTGGGTACAGCTTCTAAAGATGTCTTGGTCTCCAGTTGCACTGGTTGTTGTTGAGTTTTTTGTTTGTTTGATTGTTTTTATGCTACAGATGCAGGCTGCTACTGACAAAAACCAGAGCACACATTTCTAAGTGTGGAGGAAGGGAAGCTATTTTGAAACATACTGTGATCTACTCAGAGAAACATAAGTCTGAGCCAAGAACAGAAGCCTTACTCTCAATTCTTTAACTGATCTTTGCCTGACCTTAGGGAAGCTTCTGCCTTGGTTTCCCATGTTAATATTGTTTATGTCACAGAGGCAGAAATGATTATATGTCTGCAAAGTGCTTTGAAAGCTTCAGACATCCAATACCTACCTTACGAAATGGTTTTGCAGGGGAAGGAATCCTGGAGACAGATATGCATGAGATGTTCTCAAGTTCTACATGTGTAGTGCTGACTTAGATGAAAGTACAAACAAGCATTAATACAGGAATTAATTATAATAGGAGAATGTGTTGCTTGGTTGTTTTGCAAGGTATAAAAGTACTTTTGTAACTTTCTTGTTTCTCAAACCACAGTTGTGCCCAGCAGTACCTGGCAAAGCTAAGCAGTCTGATAACCCAATTTGTTCTTGTTAGAAAATGCCTATCTAAAAATAACTGTTTGTTATTTGCACATGAGGAATGTGAAAAGGCAGCATCAAAATATCTGGAGACTTCAGTCAAAAGGAATAAAGATTTCTGTTCTGGTATCTGTTCAAATTAACCTCCAGTGAATTGGATGGGATCATTAAATATCCTTCTACCAATCTTCCACTCCCCATGGAAGCCAATTTTACAGTTAAACAGAAGTGAAAGCCCAAAACTCTGTTGTTTAAACTTCAATAGTAATGGAATATTACCACAGTAATAGTTAGATTTCATTGTGAAAAACATGAGGTTAAAGTTGCACTTAAATATGCAAAACTCCTACTCTAAATAGCACAAACACTCATGTGACCTCTATCCCAAGCCATCAGGAAGGCTGTAAGGTTATAAACTTGAACACATAAAAAAGGCAGACATGTATTTTCTTCTCTCTTTAGGGCTTTGGGACTAGGACTGGAGTCATCAACATAAGAGCAGAAGCAGACTCATTTTGTAATGGGTCTCTGTAATTCAACATGTGAGCAGAGAAGCAGAGACCAAACCTTGCAGTGGAACTACTGCTGTTTCCTCATAAAGTGTAGGATTCAGGGACATTTACAATGCAGAGCTCACACCTCTGGATTTTATTTCTTAGCTGACCTGAAAGCAGATAAAACCACTGGCACACAGGTACTGCAGGCTCTCTCCACACGTGTTTGTCTGAAGGCTGTGGGAGGAGTTGTTAATTTTGGGAAGCTGCCCTTTCTTTCTTTCTTGTGTAGAAAGGCAAATCTGTATTTTCTCTGGGTTGCACACATGCCATAAGCATGCAGAGATAGCCTTTTTCATGACTGACATAGGCATGTGGACTTTTTTACATCTATTTACAAAAGCAAAGACACTGTTCCTTCAAATACGCTTACAGAACAGGGCAAATCTTTGTTGTTACTTTGGTCTTGAGTTTGCCATTCTTTTAGAAACTTATGGCTCCAACTGGTGACACCATGAGGAGATAAAAAGCCAAGAAGAAACAAAGGCTTAATAAGGTTTCACTTAATACTTACACTTATTTCTTTAGTATGTAAGGGTGTGGAGTTAAAACACTGTGCATTTGACCAACACTCCAGCACCTGAGATAGGCAGGCCAGAAGCAAAACTCTATTTATATTACCTTAGTTTTATTTCACTGCCATTCAGTGAGGACAATACCAAATTTCACAGATACTTGTTACTCCACCCACTTATGGTAAACCAAGAAATCTCACCACACAGTGCCAGAGAAAGGGTTTCCTAGTGGAAATAAGGCCATCCTGATGCAGTGTTGCAACCTGCCCACCACACTATGAATTCTCACATGGAGCTGTGGAAATGTGCAAAGGCAGAACTGTCCCTGAAAAGGGGAAAAGTTTGAGATATGAGAAGTCCAGGCCATCTCTCTGTGCACTCATGGTCTCTACTCTCCATCTCCAGGAAATGAATGCATGCAGCCTGCAGAGTTTAATTCTCTTTTGGTTTATTACTATTTAAAAATCAGGTTTTGTATCCCCTTCTACAGAGGCTTCACCTTCCAACAGAACATACAAAAAATACACACAATAGAAAAAAAAAAAAGATAGGTAGGTAAGTTGCTTTATACAAACAGGTCCCTAAGAACCCAAAAAGGCTAAAACAGGCTCGGTTTCAATAGAAGCAGGCCCATAAATAGGCAAGAGACTTCATTCAAGTAGGGAAAGAGTCATCCATCCTCACCTAAGATCCTTTCTTGCTCCACTGAAGACAATGGGAGGATTCCCACCAACTTCAGTAGAAGCAGGATTGGGATTCATCAGAGCCAATGGCAAACTTTTCTGCTCCTTCCCTTCCAAGGCACTGTCTCTTCCATATGGCGTGCAGCCAGGGAAAAATACCAGTTTTCCTGACTCATCCCACACTCATGTTTCAGTTGTTCACTCTACAAGACATCTAAGAACAGCCTTTTATTTTCTCTCTTACTCTGGTATTTGCACTAATTGCAGCAAACTTTCAGATTACAACAGTACCGGAGAAAAATTCTGAGCCCAAGAGCAAGGCTTGGTTGGTTCCTTAAGAGCCAGCAGTCAGTCTGACAACTTTGCAGAGGGCATGTAAAATTTGCCTGGAGAAGGCACCAGTTTGTAGACACAGCAGCCAAAAAGGTATTAGCAAGCAGGAGATTGATTTATTCTAAAATCACTTACCCAAGGTCACTATGTGACTGCAGGATGCTCAAGAGCATTTATGGCTGCCAGTGGCTGCATGAAGTGACTCCATGGTCCACATGGAACACAGGAGCTGGGAGGGAGTCACTGGAACATCAGTGAGACTCCAGTCACCTCCTTCCTTCAGCATATCTCGGCTCAGAGCACTTCCAGGTCTCAAAAATTGCAGTACAAGTATGGAGGCCACCCAGGAAAAGCTTCATTCACATAAACCCTGAGAGCAGTTCAGTAGTGCCAGGCAGTCTTTAAATAAATTTTAATATCACACCTTTCAGGAAAAATGTGGCCAAATGTTTTGTTTAACTTTGCATTACACCTGAAGTCAGTGAGGCCAAACATTTATGCCAGAGTTCAGCAGCACAATTTGGCATGTCAATTAAATATTGGCACATTCTTACCCAAAGGTTATCATCATGTCATCTCACAGACAGGAGCACAACACAGGAAGAGGCTAGAGATGACACAGGGTGTTAATTCTTGGCAAACAGGCCATCACTGCCTGCCACCACAGGGTGCACAGCTGTGCTTTCTCAGTGCCATAACCATTCCAACCCTCACCACAGCCCCTCACAGCCAGGGCTCCTGCTCCTGGGCTGCAGCACTGAGTTATGTCATAGCACTCCTTTTAAGTGCTGCTTTCTCTTTTTTCTTTTTAGCCAAATAGCTCCCTGCTTTGTTTTACAGCCAACATCTGCAGGGCTGCACACATCCAAGCAGGCAGCACACTGCACAGGGTGTGTGGGGGGTGAGGGCCAAAGCAGCAGGCAGACACTTGTCCAGTGCTGGTGCTGACCTGTGGCTGCAGCCCAGGAGCACTGCCTGCCCCCCTCCCTCGGGGTCTCAGCCTCAGTGCTCTGGAACATGCTGCCTTCTCACAGGGACAGGGAGCTGCAGCACATTGGGCTGGAAGCCAAATCTGTTCCCAAGGGCTCATTCACAACAGCTGAAGGATCTTGTTTTGAAAAGGATGTCCAGGATAAAAAAACATGGCTCTTTTAGGAGACACTGGAGCCTTCCAGGATCTGTTTTCCTTTTTAAGTTTTCCTAGTGGGCTTTTTTTCCCCCTCTCTTTGCTCATTTATTTTGTCTCTAAGCTCAGAGATTTCACTGTGAGCTTCTGCTCTGTTCAAATAAAACTCAGGTATTGTGCCCAAGAAAAAGGTGAGCAGTACTAAGCTGGCTTAATTTACATTCAGGTATTGACAATGCTGTTAAGGTATAATCATAATGCTGAAAAAGCCAGCACATTCCATGGTGTTGTTTGGCACTTGCTCTCAGACTTTCTGCCATGGTGACAACTGAAAATATTTTACTATTTTTGTGGGTGGTAAAGAAAAGCCTTTCCAGTGTCATTACTTAGAATTTTGGTGGCTGTTTTTAACTTTGTCCATTTATCTCTCATGAAACCCAAGGAGAGCTCCTGCTCTCCATTCATTCTTCCAACACTGAAGTCTGGAGCTCCTTTGAAGTTTACTTTGGCATCTACTTCCTCAAGCAAGCACCTTAAAAAAAATTAAAGCTGAAAGTGGTACCCCACTCCCGACTCAAGACGTAAGTTTAGATACTGAATTCTAGGAACAAAGATTTAGTGAAAAAACAAGACACTAAAGTTACAACAGAGCCTACAAAATCTAGGTTAGCTTTCATACTAGCAATTCAATTAGTTGAGTTATAGACATTCAGTTACACAGCTCTTCTATTCAAGTCATTCCTTACTGCTGACAGCAGTTGAGGGAGGAACAATAATTTCGGGGAATACATGGGAAATGACAAATATTCCCTAAGTCACTGGCACTCAAACAGGTCTAAAATTGTGACTGGGCATTTACAATTATTCAAAAGATTGGCAGGAAGACCAACTCCACACCATCTTAATAGTTCTAGGTTTTAAAAACCAAAAAAAAAACCCGTCCCCCCAACATATTATACTTTGCCCTACTATAATTAAGGCACTGGATTGAGAGAAGGAAAAATCTGTGTTCAATTTCTGGTTCTGCTATCAATTTCCCATTTCAGCATGGGCAAATCATTTAGGATTGAGAACTCACAGGCACATTGCCATGTGTCAGGTGAGCCACACTGCTTGCACACATTTAAGACATGACAAATGCAAGGTCACGTCACTTAATTTAACTCAGTATGGAATAAATTCACATTAAATTGCTTTACCTTGCGTTTGTTCTGGATTAACATTTATAAATTCAGGCAATAAAAGAAGCCTGAGAAGTTTGTGCCCCCACATTTAACACAACACTTAAGTATGCATGCAAGTGGTTTTTAGTCCTTTATCTTTCACTCATTGTCTTATAAGCATCTATTCCTTTCTTGTCTGTCTTTAATATTTAGATCATGAATTACTGAAGATGTTTTCATCGTACCTAATACACAAGGCTCTGAGCCTCAGATGAGAGGTTATAGGACTCCTATAAAACAAACAAACAAATACTAAAAGTCTGATTATATAAATTTGCATGAACTGAAGTTTCCTTCTTGATATGTGCACCAGCACAAATATTGGCTTGCAGTCCCTCCAAAAGGGAAGGCAAGGAAGGGAAGGTGGCCCAAAATCAGAACTATCATCTATACACTTATATGCCAATTAAAAATAAAATGTAACAGCAACAAGCTGCAGCTCAGGGCGTGTTACATACTCTGAACTTGTGATGCTGAGTTTTCTGTTTGGATCTCTCTCGTGTCCTATGAGAAACAGGCGTTTCCCAAAGTAGAGAATAGAAAGAATTTGCATGTAGATTAAATTACTGTCCAGAATGGAACAGTATGCCCCTGAAGAAGCAAAAAGCACTGAAAACACACCACAGCTAAAGATCTGCCTAACTTCCTACTGACACTAGGCTGCACCAGCCTCCTCTGTTGGTACAAATCTCTCCCATTTACACTAGGATGATCTAGAACTGTCATTTCAGGATTGTTAACCTCCTGCCTAATTGTTTCCCTGTCCACTAGACTGAGAAGTAAGTAGTTTCCATTCAATGTATTCATGACAACTTAGTAAGCATTTTCTTTGACAAGCAGAATACACAGTGTTTTAGAAGGCTTCGTTTTCAGATAAAGGCTTTTCTTTTGTTTCCCAGGTCAAATTCTGTAGCATTCAAAATTAAATTCTGATAGATACAGCCAAAATTCAACCCACTTGTAACACTAAAGTCAGGGGAGCTAAATGTAGGATGACAGTATTCTATACTCTGGACTTAGCTTTTGAAGTTGAATTTTGTGACTAATGCACCTTCTTTGAGTGCATATAGGAACACTGGGGACAAAAACTACTGTATTTCAGCATACAGCCTCAGTTCAACAGAAATTCCCCTTGTGGATTAATTATGAGCTATTAGTAAATTAGTGACTGCAGCTGCATTTGCTAACCCCAACAAATTGTTATGCTGACTGGAAAGCCTACTCTCTCCTGATTTGCTTGGCAGCTTACAAGGTTGTCTCAGCACTAGATTTGTAAGGTATTTTAAAATGTTTTGTCACTTTTCTAAGATGTTCTGGTTTTACCTGTCTACTAATCTTACCAGTACAAGAGAAATTCCATGAAGCTTTAGTGGTGGGGTTTGTTTGTTTCACTGGTTTTTCCTTTTAAATGAGGCTCATACCTATTCCAGGATTCTGGGAGGAGATGACTGGAGAAGAACATGTCCTTCAGTCTCCCAACACAGATTAATAGCAAAACATCAAGTCCACTGCAACATGCTCTCAATTTAGAAAGTGCTGGTGCTATAAAGAGAAAGCCATTGATTATTCATCCTTGATTTATAATAGTCGAGAGCAAGTACAAAAAGTAGCTTCTTACAAGAGGGAATCTGGGTCTTCTAACTCTGTAGAATTTAGAATGTAATTCCAAAATCCATACTTACAAAGGGCTCTCTAATTTTAACATAAAAACCAAATGGGAAATCAGGTAAGCATCAGCTACAGGGTTTGGCTTAGAAGCACCTGGGCAATGCAGGCTGTGGTACAATAACAGTTTGTGTCTCTGCATGTTTACACAGACAGATCAGCAAATGAGAACCTGGTCCAAGGAGACAGATACTGTTTCATGGGATGCAAGTTTGGTGCAGGACATGGGCTCTTCAGAGTGGCCTTTAGAAACATTCAGTACACAAAGCAGTTTACCAAATCACTGCTAAACCTCTGCTCAATAACCCTCTCAGCAATTGTGATGTAGAGAAGATTCTTCACAGGTATGAAATTAAGGAATAAATTCAGGAAACTGCTCTATGTGACCTTGAGCATCAACAGCAGAACCATAATTAAAACTCAGAGTATTCCTAACTCCTAACCCTGTGTTAAACAACATTTATACCTGGGTTTGGTACATAAAACCGTGACTAGTTACATGGAAGGAAAGGGAGGGTCAAGAAAGGACATTATTTCTGCACAAGTGGTATTTTCAGATTAAATGGAATGTCCAACAGCCTGGAATGCAGCTTCTTTGCATTTTGTAATCAATTCTTTTTCAAAGATATGCTGTTTGCAATTCCCACCTCTTATACTAAAAACCCTTCTCATCTGGAAAAGAAAGGAGTAACAGTGGCTTTTGCAAACCTGACTAGAGACAAATCAGGAGAGCACAACTGTGGCCAAAAAGCCCAGCCCACTGAGAATACAGCACAGTGCAGAGTGGGATTCACATTATTATTTACTGGCTCTCATTTGCACACCTTTTGGACAGGTGGCTAAATTGCTCAAAAACCAGACAAAACGAGGGGATGCAAAGTAACATACTAACTTCTTTAATAGAGTCCAATCCAATTAAACCAAAATCACTCTGTGAACCCCTGGGTTTATTCACACTAAACAAGTCAGTGGTACATCATGTTAACCCGATAGCTGATTGTGTTCATCCCCTAGGTCCCCACATGAAAAATGAGCACCAGCCAACCAGACTGTAATGGTATTTTTCCTTCCTTTTTTTTTTTCTTTTTTTTTTTCATAAAAACTATTTCTTTCATAAACTTAAAACAACCAACTAGCCAAGTTATTAATTATGGTACATCTAAAAAAAAAAATTAATACTAACCCTAATGTGACTGCTGCTTTACGAGTGCTCTGTGTATCGCCTTAGACTGGCTTTTCAGTAGCAATTCATTACAACAGGTCCTAAAATAATAATAATAATAATAAAGAATTAAAAACCTGACAGCAAGTTTAATGGTCAAAAGTAATAAAAACAACCTGTTCTGAAAGGTGATTTTTCTCAGCAGCTCAGTCCTGCTGTAGCACTCACAGCCTCACAAAGGCAGAAGGGGTTCAAATTCACCTTCTTAAAATGTTTCTGGTTTTAAAAGGACAACTGCATTGTAACCTGCTAGGAACCATGGGGCATTTTACTTAACATTATACTCAATAATGGGTCTGTTTTTTAAACTTACTGTTTTTCTGGGGGAGTTTAGGGAGGGTGGGGGAATAGAGAGAGGACAAAATCACAGCTCCCTGTAGCTGCAGCTCCCCAGGTGCCTCGGTCACTAGGACTGTCTCATTCTCAGACCAGTGCTGGTAACTTTTGATTACTCTCAAAGAACACAAACAAAACACCAGCAGCAGCCTCTAAAGATCCATTTGTTTTGGGTCATGTCTCCTATTCAAGGCCACCATCTTCTGTAATTTATCAGCTAAAGAAGCATTTTCTCCCTCTCCCCAGTGAAGGTTTAAAGGTGGGGTAGGGCATGAGACAGAGGGAAGCTAAAACGTATAAAAAAATTCTCTGCTATAGAACCAAATTCCATTATTTCCTCTTTCATTCACAGCATCTTATCACTACAGCCAGACTGCTGCTCTGCTTTGTTGAGATCCAACTGATCTCATTTCCCCTCTGGCCCCATTGGTTGCTGGTCGACCTCTGGATCCACTAGGGATGATGCAAATGCTGACTGGACGATCTGAAACCCAAAGGACTCCAGAAGAGACATGTTCTGTTGGGGTGAGAAGGGGGATCCCAGAGCAGGACCCAGGTCCCCCAGTGGGCCACCAAGGGCCCTGACGTGAACTTTCTGTATGTGTTTGTTCAGATAAGACTTGGATCTGAAAAAGCTGCCGCATTCAGGGCACGGGTACTTCTTCTCTCCTTCCGTCTCCATTTTGTTTTTGCTGACTGCCAGGTCACACGAGAAGGACCCATTGGTGCTCTGCTTCTCAGGAGTCTTGAGGTCACTGGTGTCAGAGAGGTCTCCATATGAATCAGAACTCTCAATCGGGTCCGAATGTGAACATTTCTGGCCTTCTATGGGAAAAAGAAAAGAGGGAAGTTTTCAGAATCTTAGCCCCCAAAGGAAGACATTTAACATGCATCAAAATGAATTAGACTGGTTACCACCTGATCACATTAATGCCTGTCACAACAGAATGATACACACTTAACATCCAATCCCTCATATTCTAAAGCCCTTGAGCATAGGTCACCTTTCCAAACCACCAGGCTGCCCTCAGAGCAACAGCTGGGGTTTCATTAGGGATTTGTCACGATACTGAATGCAACCACAATGGGTCTCTGGTTTATATAACACTCTGTGAATCCCAAGGATGTCTCACAATGTTTACACCTCAGACACTACAAAAGGATGGACCTAATGATGAGTTTTCAACTGTACAATTCACTTGCATGCTTCTGAAATGCTGTTGGTACTTTGGGGGAGAGCCTAGAAACTTCACAAAGTCCAACAGGCTGCAGTAAGATGTGAAGAAACCTGGAAACGCTCAGCAAAACAGCAGTGAGCTACTGCAGTTTAAGAAGTGCAATTCCATTTAGTCTCAAGGAACCCTTTTTCACAAGTGCAACACTATTAGAAGTTCACTTCACAACCTACAATTGTTCTATCTTTAAATACTGCAGTGTGAAACAGCAGAGAGGTTAGGGATGTTATTTAAGTTATTTGGATACATGTCCTGGCAAAGCCATTGGTATGTTTGGAGTCTTCCCCATTCTCCTCTGGCATTATGCCAAGGAAGTTTGTCCACACTTTTTTGCTCAGTGCATGTGAATGAGCGTGAGAAACCCAGACATGCTCACTAAAGGAGTCTCTGAATACAAATAGGCTGTACCTACTATTAACTCTAAGAGACCAAAGAACCCCTTGGCACAACCCAAAAGACAGATTTGCTCTGGACTCAGCATTACAAACCTAACAGGATATGCATGAAATCAATACACCACTGAGCTGGAATAAACCTCTTGTTAAGTCAGCACACCACCCAAAACTGAAGGGTTTCTGTAGTAACTCTATCAAGACCTCAACAGAAAAAATTACACAACTCGAGCTTTCTGCTGGCACAGACTTTGTTTAACCCAGCCTGCTGTATTCTCCTGAGCAAGAAAAAACCCAGAAGAACTGCGGCTTTGAAGAATTTCCTGATGTTTCACTTTCACCAGGAATACTGACAGCTCAAACCAAGAAGCAAAATCCTATTCTACACAGAAAAACACACTGCTTTACTTGTTCAGAAGTTAAATACTCCTCAGCTATGCTTACAGTAACACCTTTTTCTCCCCCCGCCCAAGTTAAATGAATGTCAAAACCAACAAGAAAGCACCAGCACTATCACCCTTTACCTCTCCCCAACAACTGCATTTGAAAGTGTAAGTTTAGCTACAGACAGCTGGCTGCATGTACAGGATGGCTCCTACCAAAACCAGAAATGGGGTTTGACTGACATGAGATTCAGGTGGGATGGGACTAAGGAACTCGCCCTCAGGCAAAGTTCAGATGCTGACTGCTCCAAGGAAGAGGGTCAAGATGAACTAACATGGCTTTTCCAATTTTCCAAACTGAAGAAGCTGCCAAAACTTCACATGCTCTTCTGTGTCCACTTCCTTCCCCTAGGCTTGTTAAATCGGCTCTCCAATGACAGGTGTTATTACATCCTACGTGATGCTCTGGAATTTCTCTGCATCTCCCTAAGCTTCTCTCCAGTGTTCTCCTGTCCTTCCTCCCTCCCCTTTCTCGTGCCCAGCCCAACACCCCACAACACAAAGCTCTGCCCAGAGCAGCAAGGTGCAGAGCAGCGAGTCTCTTGCCTTTGATGCCATAGGTCCTGACGCAGTGGAACGCTGCTCCCCCATTCGGGATGGACTCCTGGTGCCTGGAGACCTGGGGAAGGGGAACACCGTGGTGGGTTTTAACATGGACCTTTAAGTAGGAGGCAGAGGAGAAACCTAAACAAGATAAAAGGAGATGAGATCCTGCCACCAGCAAAGACACACATCTGCCTTCCCTGTTCCTTTAATCTTTCTCTTGCTCCTGCTCCCTATTGCAAAGCTGCTGTTCCACCAGTTCCCTCTGACATGCTCACGTAGGAGTCCTGTCATCAGTAATGCAATGCACACTTTTCATCAGACTGGGTTTGCTTTTTGTTAGTCACAAAGAGAGAACAGCCTCCTTAAAAAACAAATCCTGTGTAAGCAAACCTAGCAGGTGACATGAAACTTTCTGGAAAAAAAGGCAGAAGAGACATCATACAAAAAGGCACCCATGTCTCTTCACCGTTTTTGGGCTGTTTTATTTATTTTAATCAAAAATACTTTTGCCATCTGATAATACTTTGGAAGATACTTCGAATTAGTTGATTTTATGCTGTTAAGATCTGAAGGAATGCTATCTAGTAACAACCCTTGCTGAGTTTTAAGCACTTTCCCCTTAGGTTTCTAGCACGTACACTGACTTCTAGAAGGCAGAAAGCTGAAACTATTGACTTTTTAAGGCATACAGTTTTTGCTCTAATTTTTAAAAAACATTTCCTGCAGTCAGCTCATCCTGAGTTTAAAAAAAATATACTAGAACTCATATTTTGTCTACAGTTAACAATAAGTACTAAAAATAAATGTCAGTATTTTTATTAGCTCTGATCTGTAAGCGCCAAACACTGAAAATAAAAACATATATATCAAACAATTGATTGCTGAACAAACCAGATTTTTACATTTGTGCATGTGCTTTTTAAAATGTTTTTTTTTTTTAAGTCTCACAAATACGTTGTTTCTCTTCAATGCAATAAATGATCTCACATGTACTTTGGAATGTTTTTAAATTCAACCTCAGTAAGATTTGCAATTACTACTAGCACATTTGGACCACATACAAGGCACAAGGAGGAGAGAGTTTTAAAGACTTCCTACAGAGGTGAAGCTACCACCACCAGCCAGCTAAATTTTCTGTTATATTTTGAACAGAGTATTATGGCTCTTTCATGTTAGAAACATTTCCACTAACAACTAAGAACACAACACAAGGTTCACCATCACAGACCCAGAGTTGCAGGTTCCCTTTCTGGAGAGAGAAAACCCAAGCCCTAGATTTTTTTTTAAAGCATTTACAGCTCAAGTCCTTGCAAGAGAACTTTCATGAAAGTACTTTGCTTAAAATATGAATACATGTTCTACCATAAAGCCATTTTTGTAGTGATATAACTGCATTTACATTTGATGATATATAATAATATATTAGGAGGCCTGCAAACCAAATACTACACACCTCTCTGGGGTGGATTTTCTGACTGCAGCTGTTAGTTTCAGGTGCTGAATTTAACACTGAATGTGGCTTTACACTAGATCTCCCTGTGCCTAGCACACAGAACATCCCTCTACCCCAACTTTTATTCAGGGGGTTTTAAGAATTATATATACAGGACCTGCAAAGCAAGAACTCCACAGCAAGCTGCTGAAGGGAAAGGGGGCAGGCTGCTGAGAATGAACAAGAGGTAGTCACTGTGGACCCCTGAGCTGAAGATAAAAGTTCAGAAAAGCAGATACAAAAGAACTGAAGAAACCAAAACCACAAGACTCTCAAAATACAGCGGAGTAGAATCACCAAGGCCAAGTCATCTGGGGAATTAATGTAAGGATATTATCCTCTGAAATAATGCAAGACCTACCCTCAGGCACAAAATGCTGCACTGAAAATTCTTACAAACACAAAAAATTCACTGCAGACCTGCAAGAACCAGTCTTTGACTGGCAGAGAAAAGGGCACAGTGTACAGATACAATGGTGACACTTCCACCTGTGAGATGCTTTCCTGATTTCACACACGTGGCTAACAACCACATGCATGCTGAGATCAACCTCTTTGATGCAGCAATGCATTAAAATCTCACTGCCAGCCGTTAAAAAGGACTCCATGCAGGTATTCAGTGTTTTTCTACACCACAACTGACACAGGAAAATCTGAACTTGTAATCTCTGCACACAGTATTTTTTTTTTCTGAACTCTGCAGTTCTATTTGTAGAGTGCATTGTTTTATATAATGAAAACTGCTGCAAAGTGCGTTAGCTCCCCTTTATGCACTTGGCAGATGAACATGTGAGTCATCAACTTCCACCAAAACCGTAAGAATGCCAACTGCTTCATGGGAAACTGTGTAAAGGGAGACTTTTCTGGGGTTGTTTTCATCCTAATTTTTTCCTGAAGCACTTAGCACTGGCCTTTTTATCTCCACCAGACTTTAATTATGAATGCCTGTCCTAGGAAGATGGGGGTTCACAGACCATAATCCTTCACTCTTAAAAGTCTCTTTCAGAGCAAAGTCAGACTAATCCAGAGGATAAAGTGGCAGTATTTTTCAGAGAAGGAATGTATTTATTGCTTTACTCATACACATTTCTCTGCTTTGCAGGGCAGATTATTTCTTCATACTAGAAGAACCAATATTAAAAATATGTGTAGCAAGGAAATGATCTCCTTTATATAAATGGGACCTATCCCTTGATCTCTTAGATAAGATCTATAAGGAGATAAACTATAGAAATAATTGCAGGATGCTCCTTGTTCAAAAATGGTTAATTTGATTTAGTTGGAACATGAGGAGAATGTGTCTTGCTTTAATGGACTGTGTCCACTATGAAATGTACAAGAACTCGGAATTTTTTAAATTTTCAAAACCTCAGAATTATAAAAATAAATTCTCACTTGTGATTGGAATATTTGCCCTTTTCCTAACTAATTTGATTCTGTGAAACAAACAATGTGTATGTGTTTGAAACACAACCCCAAACTTCTGAATTACAGGTGTTATTACTAAGTACCAGCTCTAGACCTGCCAAAGTCATTAATCTCTTGAATTCTTTGTAAAAGCCCACACAAGCAAATAAAATTCCTAAGGATGGTAATAGAGGATAGTGTAACAATGCAACAGGAGCACGTCGCCTTCATTTAAACCAATTAAAGAGAATTTGTCTTAAAAAGTGAGGCTTGAGGATTCGTTTTTTTAAGCACATTTTAGACAAATTCTTTAAGAAAAAAAACCAAAACCCAACAAAATACCAAACCAAAAAAGAAGAAAAACAAACCCCAAAATCTCAGGGGGAAAAAAGAACCGACACAAAACCCCCCAAAACCATTTTACTGTTTCCCTGATTTAACAAGATTTAATTGCTTCCACGATTACTCTAAGCATAAAACCCTCAAGTAAGAAAACAACTTGGAAAAAACACCAAATCACAGCTGGTAGTTTTTTTAAAATTATGCTGCCACATTGTAAAAGAACTAAGTATGATGAACAAATGAACCCACATGAAATGACAAACCACTGGCTACTGCTTTCTGCCAGGTACTGAGATCCATTCCCATCTCCTAAACCCATTAAACCTTTAAAACAACACGAGACACTTGATTAAGTTCCACAGAAAAGCTTCAGTGCAGTGGGATAAACTGAGGGAATCTAAACTCTGTCATTAACACTGGGAATGTTGAGCTGTGTAGAGTCACCTTTTCATCCGCTTTTTTTTAAGTGGCCAACATCCAAAATTCTCTGCACAAGCAGCTTGAGCTTGTAGAGCATTCTTGCTTGACAATTACTATATCCAGAGGCTGACAATTACCATAACCAGAACCAGCTAAGTTTCAATTAAAAAATACATCAGCACATTAGCCAAGGGAAGAATAAACAAAACCCCACTGCACAAGCACCTCAGCCATGGCACAGCTGTGATCAGGTTACTGTGTGGCTTCTGACTGCACCAGTGCCTATCAAACAGGTATTTCTAATCCAGGAATTTTCCATTAGACCTAATCTTGCCAGGCTTTACAATTTAAAAAATAACTATTTAAAAGAATGAACATTAGCCTTTGATTCTAGAACACCTGGGATTAAAAATTCTGCTCTCATTGATCATTAATCTGTAACCAAAATTTATGGCATGAAACAATGAGTTTGCAACACAACTGTTTGACAAATCCCGTCTTGTAGCTTCTCCTGCCTATGAACTTTAACACTTCCTATGAAATTTAACATCATTCATTATTACATTTTTAAATCCTGATGTCAACTGAAATTCACAGCAGATCATTCTGACAACTCCCATGAAATACACAAACTGTAAGAAGAAAGTAGTTGCTTGAAGTTTGCTGTACAACAGGTTCCCTATCCTTTCACAGAGGAGTATTTTATTTAAATTGCCACTGTACATCTAGACTTGTAAAATGTGAATAAACCACTCAGTCACTTTATTGTTTGAGTGCCGGGTCTGTCTTTGTCACGCTGCCTCCATTTCCAAAGAACTGCAGTGACATCCAGTGGTAGTTAAGCTGAAATTCAAGCTTACAAATCGTGGAAACAAGACAATTCCTCCCAACCCATGGGAGTTTCTGTCTGGCACCACGCTCAGTGGAAGGAGAGCAGGACAGCACCTGGATCTCAAACAGTATCTTCCATGTTGTTGTCACAAAAACAATCGGGATAAACCTAAGCAGTTTTTCAGAAGCCAGGCCTTCAGAAGAAAAGGAGGGCAAGTTCATTTCACACCATCTACCTGGAGCTTCAAAACCTAAAGATTTTCAACCCAGATGCCTTTTCCACTCACACTGATAACATCACTTTCAGGATTTACAGACTGTTCAACTAGTGGAAACACCTCCCTTGCAATTTAATGTCTCATTATTCGTCAACTCCAAAAGCTCCCTTTACAGTGTGCATATTAAACACAAAAGAGCTTTATTTTCTCCAAAGATTTCACCTCTCTTAAACTAGAAAACAGAACACAGGTCAGGAAAAAAGACTCATCAGAAAAAACAAGATCCCAGAACACAGCAGCAATCTCTTCTAACACCTACTAGCTATGTATATCTGTGTGAGCCAAAAAGGCACTTGGAAGTTGTGAATTAATCCCTCAAACAAAAGACACCAATAAATCAAAATAATTTTTCCAGCTTGGTGTACATCCACAAAGCCTAAATTTCCAACTCTCCCCAACTGAAGAGTACCACAAAGAGATGGAAAGCTTCACAAGCTCAAGTCATATGGTTTAGTTTTACGTGGTGCTGCATGGAGCAGGGAGTTGGACTTGGTGACCTTTATGGGTCCATTCCAACTGTGAAAAGCCATATTTGTACAAATAAAGGTAAAGCACACCTCTAGTGCTCTTTACAAAGTATGCTTTAGAAATGTACGCTAGTACAAAGCAATTTCTTGTGTTAAGAGGGAGAAGCAGCTTGACTGTACTGCACCAGGAGGTTAAATAAGCCTTAGTAACATAATGTAGATTTACGTTCAGTGTATGATTTTCAACCTGATGTTGAAAGATACAAAAACATTCTTCTTCCAAACTGACTGCAAGGGCTCAAGTCTAATCAGGTATAGAAAAAAAATAGATGTGTGTTGAACAGCAGCAAGGCAACTTATCATGGTTATTGTAGAAGGATCTGGCAATTCAGCAAATAAAATTTGATTTGAACTGAATTTCTTTGGTAATGATCTGCCATGTGAAAAGGCCAGACCTATACTCCATCAGTTTCAGGGTTAAGTATTCAGCAGGAAAAGCAGAGTGTGTACATCAGTAGGGTATAACCTCCTCCTGTTGCAGAGAGTCACACTGCCCCACAGCTCCCCTCGAGTGCTGTCCCATCCCACTGGAATGAAAAAAGAGTGTCTTCATTACCTCGGTTACAGATAGTGCAGAAATTGCTTGGTCCTTCACTGTGCTTCTTCAAGTGATCTGCCATGTATGCTGCTCTCAAGTACTTCCCACACACCTGGCATGGAACTTTGTCTTCATGACATGCCAAGTGTGAGCGCAGCCGGTCGCGAGTGGCAAAGGAAGCATTGCAAGTCTGCAGGTACAACGAGAACCATGTGACTCATCAACTCTGCTAACAGCACTGATATTGTTGAATAGATTTAGTGTTCTTTAGAGTGAATACCTTAGATCCTGTGCAAACACAAAAAATGACATGATGCACAAGCCGTTTTCCCCCAGATAAATTCAGAACACCAACACGTTGCACAAGATGTAGTGTTACTACTCAAAAGAACTAAAGCAGCAAGAAAACAGCTCTGACACACTACAGACAATAAAACTTACACCAAGATAGACTTGTAAGGCTTTAGCTCCTTTCTGAGGATGAAGATACTAAAATTTTAACATTTTAACAATTTTTTAACAGAAGAAATAGCAGAAACCACTTTGCTCCATTTACAATAAGTTCTGCCATTCACTGAGCCATTACAATCACTTTAAACCACTCAAATGTCCTCTCTGTCATTTTCCTAAATTCAACTCTTTGATGAGATAAATCTAACTGCAGTACACAGAATTCTTCTGGAGTGTGAAGACATACCAACAAAGGCTCAGAGAATTATCTGGGATGACAATATGACCAGAGGGAGTAGAAGAGTCATCCTGGCATCCACAGCAGTGGAGGAAACAAACCGTAGGAGTGAAGCCTCAAAACTGAGCAGGTATCAAAATAACTGCATGACACAGTAATCTGTTTTAACTTACCCCTGGTCAAGGTATCATATTCCACTTACTACCACAAAACAAGCTTGATTTGGCATAAGATAATATTGATTCTCTTTGCCCACTTTCCAGCTGAAATCTGCATGCTAAGTGAAGGCTCCCTCCCATTTTTATAACCACAGCAATGGGCAGGCAGGCTGTGCCCACAGTGGCCTGCCAGTTCTGAAAGGCTTGCTCTGTCTCTAATGTGTGAAGGGAAATAAATCACCAGCAATATGCTGCACAAGGTATTATAGTCTAAACCATTGCACAAGTGCAAGAGGAGAAACAAAAGCAAACACACATCAGAATGACCAGACCAAGCCAGAGCAGTGACATTCAAGACTTTACAGTGGTTTGTTTATACCAAATTCATATAAAGTAACACAGTTTTAAGAGCTATAACCAGAATCCCCAAAGAAATAACATGAGGCTGTTCAATGTCTTGGGAACTGGATACAATCTGCATTTTTAAATATCAGTGTGTAATTAAACCACTGTTTCAATAGAGATAAGACTTGTTAAAGTAACAATCTTAGTCAAATTCCAAAATTATAATTCAAGTAAGTGGAATTGATAATACAGAAGAGGATAACATAATTACACGGAATTCAGTTAATCAAGAGCTCAATCCAAAAACCATTGAAGGCAGCAGAAAAGCACCTATCAATTTCATCAGGCTTTACACTCATTGGATCCTGTGAGATGCTCAAGTGTGGAAAACTCCCATGGAGCTGAGGCTGCCCCACAGCAAGGACGAGACTTAACACCTCAGAGGGTCAGGACTTCATGAAATTAAAAAGGCAACAGTAAAATTATCTGGATTTCTGCAACATATACAGTTTAACTAGGCCCACCAGACAAAGATTTATAAATTACAAATATGGAGGTTTAAGAGGCAAATTCTTGAACATGAATGATTTCTCTTCATTTGTAATCTCAGTACACAGCGCTGAGCAAAACAGGTGCAGCTTTCAGTTACTAAAGTGTTCGTAGAGGTAAGCACTCTCCTAAGGCAGGATTGCAGCACTGATACTAATCAATCTGTTGGATGTTAACTACAGATATATGACTGGACTATCAACAATGACAGCCAAGAGATCC
Organism: Sinosuthora webbiana; assembly: GCA_013397395.1. NCBI lineage: Eukaryota > Metazoa > Chordata > Aves > Passeriformes > Sylviidae > Sinosuthora > Sinosuthora webbiana. The sequence goes on from VXBN01005084.1 coordinate 1,035,734, forward strand.
ATCAGCAGTAACTCTAAAGCTATGGAGCTGCAGGAAGGTCCATACCCGAGCACTGGGAGTGCATTAGCCGACGAGAAGCAGACCAGAGACAAATCACATAAATACAGCAATGCCAGAAGTAAAACCACATCTATCCCACAGTGAGCTTAGCAAGTTGAAAGCTTAGGGAAGAGCAATATAAAAATTTATGTGTTTGATTTCTCACTGTTGCTGCTGAGCTGTGTAAAGCTCGCCTTTGGATAAGCTATATAGTAAATAGATCTGCAACAAAGCTTAAAAACAATAATTAAGTCCAGTGGAGAAAGCAAGAACCAGTTTAGCTGAATCATAACAATGGGAGAGAGAACTAGGGTTAAAGAAAACCCCAGAGTTAATATTCAAATAGTTAATATTTATAAAAGGTATAGAGAAAAAAAAGTTTTATTTTATGAAAGATGTGAAGTGCTAAATGAGTGCTAAGTATTTATCATTAATTGTTAATTATAGAAGAAAACTCTCCAGTGCTTTCCTATCAAACATTGCACAGGTATATAAATAGATCAATAAGAATATATAAAGTTTAAAAAAACATTGTTTAAGAAATACCTCTTGAAGTTTCAACTTTTCTATGGATGTGGATGTCTCTGAGCTTATTCCATGGTGGCTGCCATTTTCCTGCTAATAGGCAGGAAGTAAGAGAAATTAGGACAGGAAGAAACTCAATCTGCATTGAAATCAATGGGATACGCACTGGACTTGGGATGCCAATTAAGTTGTGCTTTAATTTAACCTGCATTTTTCTTTTTTATTTAATTTGCCAGAAGAACAACCTGTCTTGTCTCTGAGAAGAGCAAACTTCTGTTTTCTCCCCTTGTTCTTTCATGTCCACAGATTTCCAGATCACTGCTTGCTCCCAAACTGCAGCCTGACTTTCATACACTGACATGCCAAAGCTGACAGCTTCACCCCATCCCATGGGGTCAGTGACTGGGCTGCCCCATTCTGGCCATAAAAACGACTCACTCCTGCTCCTATAGCCAGAACTCAACTGTCAGACTGGGGGGACAAAAATAAATTCACCAGTGCAACAATCCAAGGAAAAAGATCCAGAGCGTCATTTGCCTGGACACCAAGACAACTTCTTGGATCTGATTTCTCAGCTGCTTTGGCTCTGTGGAGATCTTCCCTAATCTGAGTCTATCTTAACAGACATGAAAAAGTTGGAGTCAAGTCTTTGGCATCAGGTGCTAGAGGTGCTGGAAGTTAGGATACTTGTGGAAGATCTGTGAAGCACAGCCATTATTTCACGGGGATGAGTGCAGGATTACAAACTGAGCACTGAAAACTACGGCTGTTGCAGGGATGTTGGCCTTAAAATTGTCCTGTTTCTCACACTATCATTTATTCTGAAGTGGGACTGACACCTTCCCACTTTTGTTTTGGTACTCCAAAGTGCACTGTGATGCCACACCAACAAAACATTACATATCATGGTTTGCAAAGATACCTGAGAGCTCAGGTAAACGGCCACTTTGCTAAAAGCACAACAGAGCACAAATTCCAAAAATGCCATTACAATAAAGGATTCTGGAGTTCTCTTCTGTTTACTGACGGAGTAATTCTCTTTTCCAGTAAACATAAACAAAGCATGGCAATAACAGGAATTTTCAACAGGAACTGAACAGATTCAAAAAGGATGCTCAATGCTGTTCAGGCTGCTCTCAGGGGGAGCTAATTTGCCAAACAAAATCAGTGGAAGAAGAGAATGGAAAATGGGCAAACAACATTATTATTTTCCTTCTTGGTGGCCAGATCCTGTGTTAGATACATATAATGGAACAGTCACATAACTGGTTATGAGATAATCACAGGGAGAACTTTATCCATTTATGCATCAGTTTTCATATTTGAAACAAGTTTTCAGTGACTGCATCCCTTCTGTGGTTTCTACCAGATCTGTGCATATTCAACAAGAGTTTCTAAATCTGATAGGATATTACAAAGCATTTTCTGCAAAGACACACAACAGGTCATTAACAAATTTTCTGCACCTTATGATTCATGAAAAATTAACTTTGCAGGGCTAAGCAATCAAAAATCAAGAACAACCCAAGCCTGAAGTTCAATCTCAACTCTGTCCTGATGATTGTAACCTACAGCCTGTACCTTTTAACTGAAATGAACAGTGCATACAGTATTATGGCACTTTAGACAACACACAGTAAGAAAGACTGTTCTTGGAAACTGCTATCACAAAATACATGTGTGCAAGGAAATGGAGTTGAGCTTGGCTGTGCCACCTTAGCTTCCATATTTCTCTACTTCTGAGCTCTTAGTGTATCCTCTGATTCACACAGAGTTGATATTTAATATTCTTAAATCAATGTTAAACTCTAAAAGCATTATCGGTCATCAGCTGGCAAAGGACAATTCACACTAATAATAATTCCGTGTTATTTGTAAGCAGTGTTCATCCAGTAATCTTGGCATCAGCTGGCAAAAGACTGATGAGTGTCTGTTCATGTTGGGAGGCAAACATTCATCATCAGTTCCTCCACAGACCTCTTGCTGTCCCCTCATTGTCAATTCTTTTCATGAGTGGAATTTTTCCATTTGTATAAATCTGTAACCCATAAATCATCTCAAGAAGCTTGAGCCAATGTAAAGCTTTATATAAGACAGAGTTAAATCAACGTGACAGCTCTATGGCCTGACTTCCCAATGTGCTGGGCTTTCACAGATCACATGGATGTCAACAGAAACCTTCAGATGGCTCTAGCTGCCTGGAAAACTTCACAGGATTCTTAACATTTCAAAATGCTTCAAAACTCTCACAAGTTCAAGGAAATATAGGTGTGTCAAAATGTGCAACAATGCAGATCAGGAGGCAGCAATCACGTAGGATTGTCTAGGTTCATAAAAAGTGGTTAAATATTTTAGAAGAAAAAATCCTCTAACCTTCACTGTCTTAAAAAAAAAAAAAAAAAAGAATCTCCCTCCAGCTTCTTTAAATAAATATTAAATTATTTCTTCAGAAGCCAAGCATGGAGATTGTTAGCCCAACAACTGTTTTAAAAGTTTGCCCAATATCTATTTGATGGCAGTGTGTGATGGTGGAAGCTGATTCTCAACTTTGTTTTAATTGATACTTCCAGGCACCTTTTAAATCTCTCAATAAATGGATTACAAAATATCTTCCTTCATTTGATCTTTCAAACCTTATTAACAGTAAAAAACTATATACAACATTATGACATTGTACAACAAAGGATTTTGTGATGCCATTATTTATATTCTCCCTGAGATAAAAAAAGCTTCCAATTTTGCTCAGTGCAATGTTCTGAAGGCTATGCAATTAAAAAAAAATAGCATCTTGACAAGTTATGACAATTACAATTTACTACTTTTTTTTTTTTAATTGAAGTTATTCTAAAAAAATGAAGTCAGCATTGGAGCCTCCTGATGGCAACAACTGCAATTAAAAAAACAAGGAGGGGAGGGAATCATCAGTGACATGGACCCAGGCCCAGGGGGCTGGGTAAGAGATCCAGGGTGAGATTGGGACAGCACAGTGCAGAAGAACATCTGGAAGAAGGGGAGGAGGCAGGAGGACCAAAGCTGTAGATGAGGTGAGGGATGTAAAGCAGATGTCACTATGGAACACTGTTCTTTACAGACATTCATCCCAAATCACACACACATGGTATTTCCACTGGTGCTTCCAAATGGTCTGCACACATAAATGCAATGCCAAAGGTTGCCCACAACATCAGTCTGGCTCCTACCTGACACTTGTGAGGTCTCTCTGAGGTATGCACCTGTTTGATGTGTCCATTCAAGTGGTCTGGCCTTAAAGGAAAATACACATAAGCACACTTAAAACAAATACTAAAAATAAAGTTACAATTTCAACAAGAAAGAAAAATGGAAATAAAAAAAAAAGGAAAAAAAAAATCCCAGTGCTGTATCTATGACATGATGTAGTCAAAATGTAGACAAAATGTAGTGATTTTTAACTTTCCAAGAACCAGATGGCCAACAACTGGGACTCTACCTTGTTATGTACCCTCTCCAACTTGCTAAAAAGCAGCATTTTCTCAGAAAGAAATCATGACTGAATGATCAGAGGAAGCAGGAAATACAGGTTATGATTTTCAAGCCTGCATGTCCCCATCCAAAATCTTATTTAGACCTTAACAATCAGGGTACTTTGATTTAGTTGCTGAATATTTGAAAATCAGACCCTTTTGGTTTATGTCCTAAACACAGATGTAAAAAGCCAACTTTAAGCACCTCTTGCAAAAAAAGACTATCTAAACTCTGTTGCTGTGACACATTTTCCACCTGCAAGAAGAAGAAATACTCCTAACTTACACCTTGGTAGGGAGACTGCATTAATACAAATAAAGTGCTCTGAACATTCCAACTAGAAGCTGCAATGGAAGAGCAAATTACTACTGTCAAAAGTTAGACCATTCTTTACAACCAGCAAAGCCTACTTGGAAGGAGAAAGGGCTGAAGAGCTGCAGATTGTCCTGGTGGGAGTTTCTCCTAGTGGGAAGAAAGCTTTTCATTGTATGAGACCAAAACTGCTTGGAAACAAGTTCTCCGCCCTCTCCTCCCCCAACTTCCCAGGCGCTCCAATGAGAGGGCACGGGCTGGAATTCAGGCAGCGCAGACAGAAAACAGGCCGGACTGTGCAGTGAGGCTCTCCCGGCCCGTGCCCCGGCGCTGGGCTGCAGCGGTGTAACCGGACAGACGGGTTGGGGTCCCTCCGGGTACCTCCAGCCCAGCAACCTCACGTGCTGCGCTGCCGAATACGGGAAAGGACACTAAAGTCAGACACCACGCTTCCGACTTCCTCTGGCTGCTCCTAAGAGTGAATGCTGGAACTCGGGAGTCTCTCGTTTTCATTCATACTTCGGGTTTTACAGATACGCAAACGGATTTGTTGTTAACTTTTGTAACGGCGTTCCCGCCTGTTCACATTAACTTACTGGGGAAAATAGGACCTCAACATGTATTTCTCACTTCCCCTTAATGACAAAAACCTTTCATACAGCAACAGCAGAGATCTTTAAGTGTCAGTAAAAACAATAAAACTTGGCACACGATCCCAGGTAGCGCTATCATAAAAAAAGTGCTTTCACTTCTGGCCACAGATGCTATTTTCATTTTGTGACCATCAGCCGCTGAATCTGCAGTCCTTATGAAAATGCATCCCTAATTACTGCCGATCTAAAAGAAAAAACGGGGGGTGGGGCTACATTTTCATAATTTATTTCAATAACAGAAAGTCCCTCTATGAAAAAGAGAGCAGGGGCACAATTCCACAATTTACACAGCCTGGTGCCCTTTTGATTTGTTTTCAGATCTCGATTCCTTCCCTCACGTTAGAGCAAATCGACTGCTGTAGAAAACAGACTGTTGGTACAGAAATAGCAGAGTGAATGCGTCCCCCTCCCCCCACTACTTCTACACTCAAAGCGAGCGGCAAACTTCCAAAAAAGTTTCAAATTCATTAACTCAGACTATAAGATACCACTAACACAACTACGTGTACCAAACTACTTATTAAATTAGCTCCCACAAACAGCGACAACAAAAAAATCAGCAACATTAAATGCACAGATCTTACGTATGTTGCAGGGCAGAAACAGGATCCCCTTCAGAAGGATGTAAACCCAAAGGACACAAAGATCATGTATTAAAAGATACTTGATGCTGCAGCCTTTGAAATCTCACCTCTTCCTTCACATTTGGGTGATAAAAAACATTACGAACTAAGAGAAATGAAGGGAAGTTAAGAAAAAGAAAATTTAAAATGGATACGAGAAAAATAATAATCTTGAGATGTATTATTTTGCACTTCAACAGCACCTTCAAACTACCTACGCATCAGCGATCTCAAGACACTTCTGTGAGGCAGGTAATTATTTCAATACCCATTTCACAGAAGAGTCATGTGAGGGAGACACTAACTGATATGCCCAAGGACACGCATACGAGCAACTCTGGGACAAAGCTGGGAACGTTAGCCAGAAGCCAGCCGACTCCCAGTTCGATGTCTTAATTACTTTTAAACCCTTCCAAGAGACTGCAGAATAGCATCCCAGAGGAAATGATGGAAGTCTCATTCCTTGAAACATTTTAAAGCGGAACAGTCAAACTACCCTAAGAACATTTCCAAGGGATAGGAAAATCAGCTTCCTAGGTCTCTGTTTGTGCCAGTGGTCCATCCAAGCACTCTCTTACCTGGAGAAGCCTTTTCCACAGCTCTGGCAGATGTAGGGCTTTCCCACAGAGCCATCATGCGATCGAACATGATAGGACATCCTGTCTTTCCGCTTGAACCGCAAGCCGCACACCGGACAAGAGTAAGGCTTTTCGCCAGAGTGTGACAGCTTGTGCCGATTCAGGTGGTACACGTCCCGAAAAATCTTGCCACAGATCTCACAGGCCACCTGTTTCCTCGTCCTGCTTCTTTTTCGGGGTGCGTCGGGGTCATCCTGACCAGGAACACCGTTTTCACCCAGTCGTGGGGGTGGGATGTCTATGTAGCCCAGCTGCAAGCTTGTCACCCCATGTTGAGCCTCGTGCTGCCGCAGACGATTAGCATCCGTGAATACTTTCCCACAGAGACCACAAGGCAGGATACCAGCCTCTCGCAGGCCCCCTGGGGTACCAAACATCATGGAGTCCAAGAGATTGGCTTTACGGGGACGCCCTCTGCCCCTCTTGGTGCTTAAAGTGGGGGCACTAGCAGCAACATTCTGGAAGGGTGAGGCCAGCAGCGGTGGGGACAGAGGTCCTGCCACCATGGGCAGGCGGTCCACACCCTGCAGGACAGGTAGGGAGGACTGTGCCGCGGTGAGCGCAGCCCGCGTGGCCTCGTCTTCAGGCATGCCAGCAATGCCATTGCCATTGGGGGCCAGACTGGCACCGTTGGTCATGTCCAGAGGGAAGCCGAGGTCAGCAGCCCCCGGACGGAACAGCATGATGTCAGGGCGTGCGGGGGGCACGAGGAGCTGCACGTTGGACTGCTTGATGACCTCCTGGCAGATGTCGATCACAGAGCGCATCAGCAGGAACTTGGCGGCCGTCATGAGCTCCGGGAAGCTCTCCAGCCGGACAACGATGCGCGACGTGTAGGCGAAGTCCAGGATGTCTCCGAACACCTTGG
>VXBN01005084.1:1052934-1079929 GCA_013397395.1 Sinosuthora webbiana
CTCCCACACACACGGAGCCCCCACACACACGGACCCCTCACACACACGGATCCCTCAGGCACACGGATCACACACGCACACGGATCCCTCAGGCACATGGATCACACACGCACACGGATCCCTCAGGCACACGCTCGGGTCTCACACTCGGGCATCTCCCCCTCACACTCTCCCCTCACAGCGCTGCCCGCTGTTGCCGTGAGGCGGCGCGCGCTCTGCACACGGCCCAGGGGGCGCTGTGCCGCCTCCCCTCGGNCGTCTCGCGAGAGGTGGGCAGGCGCGTGCGCGGCCCCGAGCGGTGCGCCAGGAGCTGCGGCGCTGAGGGGCGGCCGGGCGGGCCGGGGCCGGCGCCACCATGAGCGGCACCCTGGCCAAGATCGCCGAGATTGAGGCGGAGGTACCGCCGGGCACGGAGCGCCGAACGGGGCGGACGCGGGGCTCGGGCCGGGGAGGGGGACGGCCGCTGGGCAGCGCCGTGGATGGAGGGGTGGCGGGGCCCTGTCCCCGAGCGTCGCGCCGGGGCCGAGCGCGGCAGAGCCCTCCCGGTGTGAGCCCTCGGTGCTGTGCCCTTGCAGATGGCCCGGACGCAGAAGAACAAGGCCACCGCCCACCACCTGGGGCTGCTGAAGGCCCGCCTGGCCAAGCTGCGCCGGGAGCTCATCACCCCCAAGGGAGGCGGCGGCGGCGGCCCCGGGGAAGGTGCGTTGTCTGTGCGGGAGGCGTGACGGAAGTCCATAGAACTGTGGGGCTCCTGTCCGCATAAATCGTGTCAGATTATCTACTAAACAGTCATAAAATCACAGAAGGGTTTGGGTTGGAAGGGACCTTAGAGATCACTTCATTCTACACCTGTGTCACGGCAGGGACACCGTCCACTAGATCAGGTTGCTCGGAGGCCTGTTTAACCTGGCCGTGAACACTTGCAGGGATGGGGCAGCCACAGCTCTGGGCAGCCTGTTCCGTCCTCGCTTTCTCTTGTCCTGCCCAGTACAGGACCTCTCACCAGGATCTGTGGCCCTCCTAAGGCTGTGGGGTGGAGCCCTTCCTGAAGTGTAGATGAAAGTGCTTTTGTATTTTGGCTGATATAATCTTTGCAGAAGTCTTAAGGTTCTTACATGAAGAAGCACCTTTGCAACAGCCATCTGTTTTAATACATAAAAGTGTGAATTGCCTAAGCTGCAGTGCTTAAAGGGAATGCTCCACTTACACTCAAGTCAAACGCAGTCCACTGTGAAGCTTTGCAGCCAAGACTTTATTAGACAGATACTTATTATTTAGATATTTAGATTATTTAGGCAGATATTTATTATTTAGTAGACAGATACACGTCATGGAGTGTTACAAAGTGATACAAGGCAATAAAGATTGTGAACAATCAATTTCCCACTCTCATCCTTCTAAGAAAGCTTACTTGGCTTTTGCTCAGGCAGTATTAAAAATAATAGTGTGTCTGTTGTCCAGGACATTAGAAGATAGAAAGTGTCAATCATTGGACAAATAATTCTACTCCTTATTTGCAGGTTTTGATGTTGCAAAGACAGGTGATGCCCGCATTGGGTTTGTGGGTTTTCCATCAGTGGGGAAATCTACTCTTCTAAGTAATCTTGCTGGTGTGTACTCTGAAGTGGCAGCCTATGAGTTCACCACACTGACCACTGTGCCTGGAGTCATTAGGTACAAAGGAGCAAAGATCCAGGTGAGATCTGGTGTCTGTGGGGGGAGGATGGGCTGCACAGGTGCTGTGCTGTTGGGCTTGAGTGGCCTGACATCAGCAGGTTGGAGGTGATGTCTGGAAGTGCTTGAGAATACCTTGGAAATATTTCCACGAGGTATGGATTTTTCCCTGCTTTTCACTGTGCTCTGGGAAGAAGTTCCTGTGGTAGTTCTTATTATTCCCTGTGACATGATCTGTTCCACTGATAGGGCACATGGGATAATACAATAGAGAGCAATCAATTGGGAAACAGTCTTGTTGTACTTTGTTCAGATTTGCAGTAGAGTCAGCTGGTTTAGAAGGGTAAAACAGGACTGATTTAATGGAGAATACTTTTCTCATGTGATGCTTTCCTTCCTGTGAACAAATAGCTGCTTGATCTGCCAGGAATTATTGAAGGTGCCAAAGATGGTAAAGGCAGAGGACGGCAGGTCATTGCAGGTGAGTGTGTTGGAGCTGGAGACAGCAGCCTGTCACTGGTTCTTTAACACAGTACAGCAGAGTGAGGGCTTGGATCACTGTCTCTGATGTCTTTAAAAAGCTGAATTGTTTGCTGGACTGGAGCTGCCTGCTGAGAAGCAGGAGCTGCTTTAATATTGTTTTCAGTTCTGGCTTTGTGCACTTGCTGGGTTTATGCACTGCATTGACACTTCAGTGAAAGCACATGGCCAGTTTTGCAGGCAGATGTGATCCCATCCTAAACAAGGCTGCTGTGTTCATTTCCTCACCCAGTTACTTGTCCTCAGTTTGGTGTCTGAATGGAGACAGGAAGATTTTTTCCAGCCTCTGTCATTCTTACAGCATGTAAAGATCTGTCTATCAGTGAGGCTTGGCTAGCACAATAAACTTCAGTCCTACACTGGCATTTAAAAATGATCAATATGCTCCCCCTCAGGGGTTTCATAATGTCATCAGTCCACCCAGCCATAGTGTGGTTGTTTTGTCTCAGGTTGTGTGAGCATGCTTTTTGAGAGGTGACTTTTTTTTTTTCTGATGCTTAGTTGCTCGAACCTGTAATCTCATTCTGATTGTTCTGGATGTGCTGAAACCCCTTGGCCACAAGAAAATCATTGAGAATGAACTGGAGGGATTTGGAATTCGTCTGAATAGTAAGCCCCCCAATATTGGCTTTAAAAAAAAGGATAAAGGAGGCATTAACCTTACAGCCACAGTAAGTTGGAAGTTTTCTTTAACCAAAATTAACAAATTGCTTGAAGGAAGAGGCATTTGTAGTTGATGGTATGTCTGGGGCCATGCTGTGCTGTGACTTGTTTAGGAGCTGCACTGCTGTGCTGTGCTGCAGTCAGTTACTTTCCTTAGGGACCAGCCACACCTCTCCTGGAGCCTGAGCACTCCTGTGCCCCCAAAACAGAGCCTTGGTTGCTCTCCACACTTAAGTTTGAGATCCAAAGGAGAGTGTGCAAAAACTGCCTCTTATTTGGTGGCTACAATGTTCTTCCAGAGAGGGTTGCTCAGAGTTTCAGGCCTTGCAACCCATTTACCTGAATCTTTAAAAGCACAGAAACAGCCAGAGATACCAAAAGTCAGAATTCTGTGCTCCAGGTACCTGAAGTGTTAATTGTCTGGGCTCTGAACTAGAGGATTCATGGGTTTGTGTTGCATCTGGTCCCCAACTGAAAGGAAACACTGCTTCTGCAATGTCTGATTGCTGCTCTCAGTGGGGCATTAATACAAACGAAGCTGTTGGGATTTAAGTCTGGTTTTCCCTCTCCTCAGACCAGCCATGGTGAAATCAGTCATGTCCAGTAACTTAAAATGCAGCTATTCCTTCTAGTAATGTATTTGCAGTGGTTGCTAGGTGAGAGCAGTGTTAATTGTGATACAGCTTTGGCTGTTAGCTGTGCAGTCCTTAACGCTGTGTGTGTCTGTTCAGTGTCCCCAGAGTGAGCTGGACACCGAGACAGTGAAGAGCATCCTGGCAGAGTACAAGATCCACAACGCCGACGTCACCCTGCGCAGCGACGCCACTGCCGACGACCTCATTGACGTCGTGGAGGGAAACAGGTACTGCTGCCTCCCTGCCTCTGCCACACCTGCATTTCTCTGTGTTACAGAGAAGAGAATTGTCTTTGGGTTTGCTTCCCACACAGGCTGAGCCAGCAATGTGGCATCAACATAGGGATAGGCTTTTTAAAAACATTTTTTCTTTGCAGCAAAGGTAGCAGCGTGCTGGCTGTCAGGTATTCTAACAGTTTCTTTTCTCTTTGCAGGGTTTACATCCCATGCATTTATGTCCTAAATAAAATTGACCAAATTTCCATTGAAGAACTAGATATCATTTACAAAGTACCCCACTGTGTCCCAATATCTGCTCATCATCGCTGGAACTTTGATGATCTGCTGGAGAAAATCTGGGACTACTTGAAACTAGTCCGAATGTGAGTCAGAATTGCTGCTTTCTGTGGAGTTAATTGTGTGGCTGAGACTGAAAAATGTCTCAGGAATGGACGAGGAATCTTTTATAATGCTTTTCTATTAACTGGTGTTTGCTTTGCAACCCAGGAATTGTGCTTGTCTTAGCTGTTGTGTCATAGCCACAAGTACTGGTTTGAATTTGTAGGGGAATTAAATGAGAACCTTGTGAAACCACGACCAAAGCACATCTTAAAAAATTCCTGAAAACAGGGAACTCTTGTCAAACTTTGTGGAAACACTGTGGTTCCAGATGTAATCATCTTTTCAGTCTGTCACGGATGCAGCTCTCTTGACAGAACTTAGTTCTTCATCTAGAATTTCGGATATTTTTACTACAAGTGATTCCAGGTTTACTTCATAATTCTTAGGCATTTTTGGATGAATTTATCAATGAATTTACCAATACTCATAATACAGTACTTGCCCTTAAATTTATATCTATCATCTTGTAATAACATAGAATGTATCGTGAAAAGGCATTTCACAATCCCTTGTATCTGTGGTCTAGATATCTATGCTATAGATTTCATCACTTTTTCTAATATATTTGAGGTTTTCACAGAAAAGAAAAAAGGGCAAGTTGGAACCATAATACTAAAGATGTTCTTTGTTCTTTCCCAACAACTGTTGTCATTTGGCTTTTTATTTTTTTAAGCACCTTCAGAAAGTTCCCAAGTGAGTAACCTTTGCAGTTACAAGAGAGAACCCACTGCAGCCACTTGGCTGCCCAGGGGCATTTTCAGCTTAGGTCCACCAAACGTTCTGCAGTGTATCTATTCTATCCAGTCTGTCACCTGGGGTGACAGTGCAAATCACTGATGAAATACCATGATGGGTTGGAAAAATAAAGTTTTGGTATTGACTGAGTGTTCCATCTGTGTTACAGCTACACCAAACCTAAAGGGCAGCTCCCAGACTACACCTCTCCTGTGGTGCTACCTTACTGCAAGACCACAGTGGAGGATTTTTGCATGAAGATCCACAAAAATCTCATCAAAGACTTTAAATAGTAAGTATTGTTGTAAAACAATATATAGAACAGAAAATAACTTACCTTCAGGTATATTATTTCATCCTCTTCTAAACTAGAAGGGAATACCAGGACTTTTTAATGTTAAATTGAATCAGTCTGCCTATGATAATCAATATTAGTACTTCAGCTGCTGTACTTGATGTTCCAATGCTCCTAACCACATAAATGTCCTCTGTGGAGAAAAATCTACTTTGCTATTTAAAAGCAGCACTAGACACAGCACTGAAGCCATTGTCCCATGCACTTGGGTACTCAGGGCAACTTCAGGCTTTGTTCTGTCTGCTTCTAACCCTGGTTCACACCAACCACTCAGCCAGGTACTTGTAGGAGAACAAAAATAGCTCTGAAGCATTGCTTTCTGTATTAGCTTCGTGACAGGAATAGCTGCTGTTCTGATTGCATATCATACTTCTAAGCCTTTTAAATTTGATTTTTCTTCTTTCAGTGCACTGGTCTGGGGTTCATCTGTTAAACACAACCCTCAAAAAGTTGGGAAAGACCATACTCTTGAAGATGAGGATGTTATTCAGATCGTGAAGAAATAAAGTTATTCTTACATGGTTTGTTGCTGTGCCTGAAATTTGTCATTAAGTGACAACCTCCCCCCTCCCCCCCAGTTCTGATTTAGAAATAGCCTTTTATTGTAGTACTTTGCTGCACGGTAAAGGTGATGTTTCTGGCCAACTTACACTGCAGGGGCTCCTTCCAGCAGAACTTAGAGATGAAAAGCTCTGGTTATGTGACTTTCACAAGGGCAAAATCTTACCAGAAGCTTTCATTGCAGGGATAAGGTTCTGCTGATGGTACATGTATTTCCAAATTAGAAAAAAGTTCACACATCAGGAATTATTTTGTTCTAAGAGCAAAACATGAAAAGCAGAGGCTAGAGAACCATATCTTGTGAAACAATGCTAGAGGACAGAGTTCCAGCTGCCTTTATCTGAAAGTGTTCCTGTTGGAATACTTCAAGGCTATTAATAGTCCTGCAGTTGTGGAAAAGCTGGTCAGTTCTGCTCAGGAGCAGTTGCTTTGTCAGTTGTTTAGACTAGTGGAAGTGAGCTAGCTGCTTGTGTCTGGATGACTGAAGGCTTTTAAGTTTCCTTAAAAGAACTGCCTGCTTAGATAGAGAAGGTGCCCAAGAGAAGCACATTGCTCTTAGAGTGGTTCCATTGCGTAATAGAGATGAATAAAGAAGCTTTTAGCTCATGGCAAGAGCATTTATCAAATGCATCAGCCTCTAGCATTTGCTCTCCTACAAAAAGGAAGTAGGGGTGTTTAATTATAGGGGTGTTTAGATGCACAAAAAACACTCCCCCTCATGTTATTATTACACATTCAAGAAGACAAAGTGATTAGAGACACCCACTCAAGCACTAAATCCTTGGAACAGTGGCTGCTATTCAGCCTGGTAGGGAAACATCCAAGCCTTGATTCCACTCCAAGCATTTCCACCTGTACTTTTTCTAGATCCCTGCATAGGTGAGCTGAACTGTGTGTGCAGGTGTGCTTGGGTTATGAGCCTGAGTGGAAGGGGCAGAAGCTGAGGCTGTTGCTCAGACTGGGCTTCACTGCTGTTTCCCCACATTCACACTTTGTTTAGAGGTTAGTTTAACATCTTCTAATACACTGAGCCTCATTCCTAACACTTAACCCGTGGCATTTAAAGGGCAGCAGTTCCATTCTGCATCTTCAGTGAGGCCAGTTACTCTTAAAAAAGCAGACTGATCCTCCCCACCCCGGTCTAATTGAAGTTTACTGCATCTCAACTCCAACCCTAGTCCCATCTTGCCCCCACAAGAACAGTGCTAAAAATTAATATTCTGACATAATTTAGTACAAGAGCAATCGATACAGAGAGCTGGTAGAATCAACTTTATTTACAGAATGTTACTGGGAAAGTGTCAAGTTAAAAAAGTATGAAAACAATCTTACAAGGACAAGCTGGTGATTGCATGTTTTACAGGGATTGTTTTGGGAACAACCACTAGAAGTATGGGTGACCTCCAACAGCTTCCACGTTGGAGATTTCAGCTTGCTATTTCCACACAACACTGTCTCTGCTGCACTGAAACAAACCCACCACAGCACGCTGGCAAGGGTTAGAATACAGACAAGTGATTTATTTTTTCCTGCTGCTGGTTTTGCTTTCAGTGAGACCTAAGAAAGAGCAAGTCTGTGAGAGTTCTGGTTTTACTTTCACCTCTTAAAAGAGCACAATGGCCTAAGCTAGGTAGAGGACATGACAGCAGTACTAAGACTCAACACAAGTGAGGGAGTGAAGTGAGGAACCATGCAGAAGGATGGAAGAGAACACTGAACTGTTCAGGGAAGTGAAACAGGCTTAAAAGGAACATAGTATTTTAAAACCAAATATACACAGTAAGATCACAAAACTACCCCATCCTCCCCCTTTCAAGCCACAGAACAAGACTCCAAAGGCAAATTTCACAGTAATGGCATCACCAGATGCACACTAGATTGAAGACAGTTCTTGGGACTCCCTTCTATGAACAGCACTGAAGGCAGTACAGAATATCCACAGCTATGACTGAGGAGTTGAAGGGTGAGGATTCCAAGGCTCCATTTTGATGACCTTTAGTAACTGGCTTGAAAGATTAAAACAAGGAAAATACTGCAGCTAAACAAGGACCAGCACCAGCCCTCTTGAAAGAGCAACAACCAGTAGGTACCTACAGACTGAAGATCTGGCTTTATCATGACTGCACCAGGTCCCACCCTCAAGGCTTTCAAAGACTAAACAATTCTCTCATTTGGTGTCAAGAGTCACAGGGAGTCAGACCTTTGTTACATAGACAGCAAGATGTGGGCTTTTACTTTGACACTTGAGCTACACTGAGTGCACAGTACGTGACAGAGAAACGTGAGAGGGAGACCTAGAGGAGATGAGCAGCAAGAAAAGGCAAAGCAACTTCATCCTGTTCACTCACACTTAGGATATGCAACTTTAATCTTAAAGAAAGTCCCACACGTACAATGGAGAAAGGTCCAAACCATAGGCACAACTAAAGCTCAACTGTTATCAGCTACTCTTATGTACAGCTGTATAGATTCAAAAAGGCTATTCTAGGTGTGTATGTACAAAAGATTGTTTATACACAAGTCTGTACAGAAGGGTCTATACATGTAGTTTTCTGCAGAAGGAATCCACAGCTGCTACCTCTACACTAGAGAATATCAGCACTTCATTCACATATCTTACAAAAACAAACAAAAAAAAAATAGACACTTCCAGGATTAAACTGGCTTTGTCGTGCATCTAAATTTCTTCAGGCTTCACTATCCAAGCCATAATGGATCCTTTAGTCTTGATGCAGACATGAGACCAGGACAGGTGCCATGTGCTTTAGTCTCTCAAAAGGAAATTTTGCACAGAGTGCTAAAAATAAAAGCCCCAAAAAACCAAACAGAGGTGAAGTCCTGACTATGGACATTTTCATCCAGTCTAAAGAATCACAAATGTTCCACCCAGTGGTCACTGTTCACTGCCGGTATTCCAGTTCATCTACACTGATGACTTTGGATGGCATGGATGGAAGAGGCTGCTGCAACACATCTGAACCAAACCATTTTGCAAGGCCAATGGGAGAGCCACTTCTCTGGCTGGGGCGGTGGTCGAGCTGTGTGTGCCCGTGAGATAATCCAGTCCGAGGCAGCACGTTTTGAGGGGCTGTTTGTGCACCAGCAGGTGATCCCTGTGCTCCAGAGCCTGTGAAATGTAAAGCTGTTAGAGGTGGAGTAACACCCAGCACAGATTTGCCCTCGAGCTATCACCTGATAAGGCATGTGAGCTGCATGTGGCTTTTATTCATTCTATGAGCCCCAGGAAGTCCAGGCACCACGTGTTTATTGTCATTAGTACTCCCATAAATGGCCTGACACTGCCAGTTCCGGACACGGTACCACACGGGTTTGAAGGGAAGACCAGGATCAAATAGCATTTCCCTGGAGAAGGTGGGTGGCCTGTGGCCCAGGAAGGCTGAAAGCTTGCACACATGCTGCAAGAGTCAGATCTGTCAGTAGCAACACACGTTCTGCAACCAAACACTTCACTTGCACTTAGTTCTGCCCTAACAGCCTGCAGTGGCCCAAACCACCTGAGACCCACACAAGGTTAGTGATGATGAATAACTAAATTCAAGTAGCTTCCTGCTAGCACAGTGTACTCAAAGCCCCAGAGTGCAGCCTAGATCTCACACCCCTGCTGTCTGTTTTAGCCTACCTGATCGCTGTAGCTGCTGTTGCATCATGGCGAGCTGCAGAGGCGTCCCCGAGCGTGGATTTAGGATGTGATGGCTTGCTGTTGGTAGTGGGTAAAAAGGCTGGCCAAGGATGGGAGCAGATATTCCCTGCAAGTGAGACAGGTCCACTCCAGGAGGAAGCATACCTGTTGAAAATGAGCGAGAGAACTTCTTACCTGATAGGCATAAGCAACTTAATGCAAAACAAAACGTTTGTATTTAGATGGGTTGGAACTTATTGTCTGATTTTAAAGGTCACTTCTGATATAATACAGACTACCAGCAGTGTCAGTCTATGCTGTTCCTAACACAAAGTCAGTCTCAAAGAGAACATGCACGAAAAGGAAAAGAAGTATGGATTACCTGCTTGCAGCAGAGGAAGGTGTTGCGGATGGACCCCCTGTGCCATCATTCTCTGGACCAGTCCTGGGTGCAGTTGATGAGCAGGTCGTACAAGTGGTACATGGGGAACAAGGGGGACTTGATGAACAGGACGAAGAAAAGGGCCTCCTGGTACTGGGGAGGCCATTGTAGGAGTCTTCCTACCAGCTGATTTGGGCCTGTAGTCTTGCTCTTTGGTGCAACGATTTGCTTGGGTAAGAGGTGTGGAACATGCAGAGCGTTGCAGTGCAGGTAGTTTGGTACCTAAGGTGGGCAAAGTTCCTTGATCTGCATTCTCCACAGAACTAGACAGTAGGTTATCTGTAGCTAGAATTGAATACAGCTATTACAGTCCACAGCTAGAGATTGCACCTAATGAAAATTAAAGCTTGATGATTGGATTTGATAGTTAGATTCCAGAACTAGCTGAACTGTAGTTGTATATCTTTAATAGTAAGCATCTTTTTTTCTGGATGCTGCTGGCCAAATTATTTCAAAAGAGTAATCAGAAGGAATATGTTCCACAGAAATCCCTTCACAGGAAACTTAATTGGATTAGAATCAGCAGCAACTCCACTTTTAATTCTTATTTTTCCTTTTTCTTAGTAATTTTGAACTAGCAGCATGGATGAGTCAGTGCCAAAAGTCACAGGAGGTACAAGATATCCTCCCTAGACAAGATTTTAACTTGGAGTTGTGCCAGAAGCCAGTTTTTCAGTTTAGCTGTGTTTGGGGGTTAACAGCAGGCTTCTATGTCTGACATCTGCTTAGCAAGATTTGGAACACTAAAGCACCTCCAGAAGCTACTTCCACAGACCATCCAGATGAGTTGGACAAGGCCTAAAATACCTTGGCATCAACTACTGCAGTGGAGGTATTTCAGTTGGACTGCTACCATGAACTGCAAGCTGCCTCTGCAGCTACCAGAGCTGAAGCACAATGCCATGACCACTGACCATGTCAGTCTGACTGGGTCAGGCAACTGGTGTTGAGCATTTCCTTTTAATAGCCTCTTACATCAGTTTGGGTGACAGAATCCTTCCCTGATCTGCTACACTTAACAGCTCAACTGGTCTCAGCTTTGACTGTTCAGTTGTCTCAAGACAACTCCAGGTTTTCAGTTACTGGTATAGACAGCTATGGAAGCATTATGGCCACTGTGCTTGTTCAGCAAGAAAAGTTGCAAACAGTTATGGTCCAGGCCTCTTAGTGTTGCTCAGAAATTGATAGGAAATAGAGATTAAACCCAGCACTACTAGAAGAGTGCACCCCCTCCTCCCACAGGCTCCCTCACTTCTACACCCTCCTCAACTCCATGGATCAGGAATGTCTAAAGGTAGCCTGGCTGTATTATGTGCTGAGACAATCTGAGTCTATTCCAAATCCCTTTTGTTTATGGTGTTTTAAAGCCATTACAATACCTTCATTTGGTCTCTGATTTTCATCTTTAACATCACTGATTTTCATTTTCCCAGAAACTGGATCCTCTTTGCTTTTCTCCTTGCTCTCATACATCTTGCGAATGACCGAGGTAGGTGTGAAGGAAGGAGACAGCTGCACAGAACACAGCAAGAAGCAAAGCCTCACCCAGTGCTCATGACCCACGCCACAGTATCTCAGTTGTGGGTGGACACCAATTCCAGCACATCCTTTCCATTTAAAGCTCTTTTGGATCAGCTGCTGTGTGCCCATGATTTCACTTCACCTCGTTTCACAGCTTTATTCTATAGTTTAAGCATTTCTCTTTAGCTTTTTTGCAAGTCCAATATCAGAATCTGCAGCTATTCTCAGTTAAATGTACCTTAACAGGCTTGAAACAAAATAGCTGAGCTGTAGTGTAAGTTACAGCTGTTTCCTCTTTGCTACTGGTCCGAAGGGCAGCTCCATAGATATTCCTCTAGAGCTGCTTCATCTGCCTGAACTCAGGGCTGATGTTCTGCAGAGAACTATTGCCTCATCTGGGTTTGCCCCCATTCCGAGTGTCACAGCACCTGTGGAAGTCACTCATTTGGAATACAAACTTGTATTACTTGTTTCATTTGGCAGGTGATACTCTGTGTCAGTCCTGAGCTGCAAGTACCTGACTCATTAATTGGAAAATTTAGATCAAAACTGCATTCTACACAGTACTGAAGGCAGAGAAGCAACCCCTTGGCTTTGGGATTTTACTCATTTTCCAAGTGACCCTGAAGCTCCTAGGTATTATTTCAACCCACAGACACTTCGATCAAGCACTTCATACCCAAACACCAGAGTTCTCTGAAGCATCTCATGGCTTTCAGCATTTGTCCTCTGAAAATTTAAGCACCAAAATATGATGGCTTGTGTTTTCATAATCACCTTAATTTGGTTTCAGAAGATGAGCTCAAGGTAACAATAATGGTATTTCTTCAGTTTTAGATAAGACAGTGGCCAGAAAAGGCTCTTTTCCAACATGAAGACACTCAGTTAAACATCAAGGGAAACTCATTCCTGTATCATGTGGCCACAGATACAACATGAGTATGATTAACTCCATGGCCTCCCTTTCTCCCATTGATTCCCACTGCTATCTCTGGTTCCTGCAGACACTTTTACAGTCCTCCTACAACACTGAACATCAGGTACTGACCATGCTGGTGATGGATGCTGCAGGGGCTGGAGAAGCTGCATTCCCTCTGTGTCCTGGTGCAGGGGATTTAGCCACTCGCTGCTGCCTGTGAAGGGACAGGGAGTCAGGAGAGGCTCAGCTCTTGGCACAGAATCAAAGGCAGCATTGCCAAGAACCAATCTAACCCTGAGTGACCAGTGCTAATATCTAGTGAAAGACAATATTCACATTAAAAATCAGTTAATAGCATACCCCTTAAATTTTCCGGTCAGGTGCTCACCTGTTTCTGTAGCCATCTCTGCTTTTGTCCATTTGTGGTTTACCAAAGCCATGCTGATAGAAATTTGCTGCATGTATGGCCAAGTCATGTGGCAGTGCCAGTCCCTCTAATGCAGCTTGCTGGATCTCCAGGGGACTCATCTGAGGCAGAGTTGCACAAAAACCACACAAGTCAAAGCCTGTATTTGGTTGGGGTGTTTCAATACTGAATATCTTTCAATACTGAAGATTGACTGCTATAGCTACTAATGCCTTCCCCAACACCTGCCCACCAACAGTCTGTTTTATTAACAGGCAATAGATGTTTCAAAAAGTCTTATGCTTGAGGTACTCTAAGATGGACCAAATTGCAATGAGGTTCTGAGACTGTAGTAAATGAGACTTTGCATCCTCACATCCAGAGTAAACTTAACGAAGCACAAACATCTGGATGCAACAGCAAAGTGTTTCCACAAGTTAGTTCTAGACCACAGAACACAGAGAGATGCAAACACATCAAACAAAAAGAATGCCATCTAACCTGTGCAGCAACTGGGCTCATGGGCTTCCTTACACCTGGAAATGGATCACCAAGCAATTGCTGAGAACCTTGTCCAAAACCTAAAGAATATTTAACAGTTGTATTTAAAAGTACTAACAGTTTCTTTCAATACACAATAAATATCCCAAAGTAAAATAATGCTACATGAATTAAGGATTCCTTGTGAAGACTCTCAGCTCAATCCCTTAAATCTACATAGAGCTATATCTCTTCCTTGTCACAGAGCTGGAGAGCTACAAAGGAGGCCTCTGGTAGTGTTTTGTAATACAAATGGCCAAGTGGTCCTTGAAAGTTATTCTTACACAGTAGCTGAGCACACTATTCCACACCAGAACTCACTGTGAGGGCTGGGTGATGAATTTCACATTACAGACCAGTAAGTGAAAGGGCACTTTGCACTCAAAAGGCAGTTTGCCCTGGTTGCCCAGCAAGTGTCAGAAAGTTTTTACAGTTCTGGAACCCAGTCTTAAGAAAAGCTCAGGTAATAAACCCCCCCTTTGCAAGCAGCCTCACCAATGGGTGACGAGATCCTGTGGCGCAGGTAATCTGCAGAAGCAGCTCGTGTTGGGAACACAGGGGCGATGGGGGGAGATGGGGCTCTCTGTGCCAGCAAAGAGGCTGCAGGCTCCAGACCACCTATCAGGCCACTTAACACATTGGATGAAGCAGGTCTGGTAATGGGTGGACCAAGAAGTTCCTGAGAAGAAGAAAACATTCAAATTATGACCAATTTACACAAACAAGCTCATTTTGCAACACCACAGGCTGCCCTGTTTAGAGCAATTTAGAGGCAAGGGGGACTTGTGCAAGCAGATACACCAACCCTGGTTTGCCCAAGCTTTTCATTTTCAAGCTGTAATTACAGGAAATAACAGGACAAGACAAATTTTTAGGTAAACTGATCTAGTCCCTAGCTCTTTCTTCTCTATAGTATCTTGTCTGACTACTGATCCCATAATTGCCTTAAATGCCTTATTTTTAAATAATTTTTGTTTTCCCATTGGGGATATGCTTTTAAGTACTTCTCTCCCCGCAGTTAGAGTACCTGCAGAATATTCTTTGATAGAGGCTGGCCTGACATCTCTGGAGGTGACATTAAGTGGCTTTCAAGGCTCTGCTAAGAAAACAAAAACACTGTAAATTAGACATAGCCACAACCAAGCTCACGAAGAGATTATCTACGTTTGTCTCAGTGACAGAAATTATTTCATCTTTTCTGTTAGAACAGTAGTTTATGCATCAGCCAAATAAAATTTCAGCAAAGTTAAGGGCTGAGCTGGCTCACAGATCTCCCCTATCTAGGAAAAATGCCCTGTGCTAGATTGCATACAGGGTAGTTCACTGTGCCTCATTCAAGTCTGGGTCAAATATATGAATTTTTTTAATTGTGTAAAGTGGAGATGGAACACTGAACCACTGGTTAACTGAAAATATGTACAAGCTGGAAAGTATTTCTATGTTAAAGAAATGATTTAAGATATTCTTCTGTGCATCAAAATTGCACATTAATGTAGAGAGACACCCAGAAGCAAAAGTCTTGATTTAAGTTCTGAGGTCAATCTGCAAATTCTTCACAGGGCAAATTTGCATTCTTCACTATCTTTTAGTGAAGTGGGATGAGTCTGAAAGTCCTTGGGCATAGTTTGGCAGGAAAAACAAATGCCTTAGACCTTCGGTTGTTAGAAGTATCTTCTGGTGCCAGAAATATTTACTGACAGCTTTTGGGTCAAGTGTACTGTTCAGGCAGTTAGTGGCAGGATGAAATTTCATCCTACAATCCCTTGCAGTCTAAACCTTACTATCATCTGTTGTTTAACATTAATCTTCCAGCTAACAAGTCCTCACTTCAGTTTCATCTTAGTACAAGTGATGTTAAAAGTGTAAAATGA
Organism: Sinosuthora webbiana; assembly: GCA_013397395.1. NCBI lineage: Eukaryota > Metazoa > Chordata > Aves > Passeriformes > Sylviidae > Sinosuthora > Sinosuthora webbiana. Next base: position 1,068,057 of record VXBN01005084.1, read on the forward strand.
TGGATTGTTCACTGACACACCTCTACTAAACAAAAGTCACTACAAACATCTGGGCTTCAGGTAAGGGTTGGCTGCTGCCCCCCTGCTAACACAGGCCACCAGAGCCAGGCTGCTACTTACATTGACTTTGGGCTGTGAAGGCAGAGTCCCACTTGCCTTCATGCTGCTGACAAGTTTGTTAAACGCAGTCATATCCCCATCCTTCTTCATCTGTCTGGAGCCACTGACATTCAGGGCTTCTTCCATTTGCTCAGCCATAAAGGGAGTGGCAATTTTCCCCTCCTGATCCACTTTCAGGCCTTTTAGCCCAGCTTCAACTTCCTCCACTGAAAGTACAACTCCTGAATGTGCTGAGAAATACAGGAGAAATACTGGTAAAACACAGTTCTGCTCTGAAGCGAGCTAATAATTCTTGTGCAGGTGTTGAATAGAAGTTGTTTGAAAACTAGGAACAGCTAAAAACTTTTTTTGATATTGATACTAGCTGTCAAACCATGACTGACCTGTGTTTAGACAGACATTCTAACATATCCAAATTCAGAGAACTGACATGCACAACTACTGCCACATAAGACTCCACAAGAGCCTGTTTAGGCTTCAGCTACTGAATTCTCACTCTCATTTATCCTGCAAGAAATGCTGTTACTACATTTTACAACTTTTCCTGCATTTAACAGAGAACATTCACGTGACAACTGAGTTGTTTCTTTTTCAATCAGGAAAGTTTCATTTATCTGACTCTCCAGGAGACCAGATGGTTTTACAGCCACAGGCGAATTTCTGAAGCTATTGTAAGTAGAAAGAATACATACCTGGAAATACAGATACTTTAGAGACTCAGCTACACACTTAAGCTCAGTGTGTATAAAGCTTGAAGTAGATTTTCTGCTCAGAAATTAAAGCCTCTTATAGAAAGATTTCACTGGCATAACCAGCATAAGGTACAGTGCTCTTAGCAGCAATTTTTTCCTGTATATGCATATATATATATACACATATATAAACACCTATGGTGCCTGACATCAAGGCTAAACATGCTTTATGGACCAGCTAACACACAGCACAAGGTATGACACCTTAAAAGAAAAGGAAGAAGAGACAGAAGCATGCCATGGGTTGCAGATGTCGGCCCAAAGAAATAAGATTTACTGGAAATTTGGGCAAGAAGGTGAAGAAAAGAAACAATGATGGCAGACATGCAGCATGGAACATGAGTAAATATGATGTTGGTGGAGAGGAATTGACCTGAGAACTCCACAACACTTGAAGAGCTGTACAGCATTTTATGGGAATGCAGAGCCCCAACATCAGGTACTTTTGAGGGAATGGAAGCTTCCCCACAGATTTTTGTTCCTTCATCCTTGGGTTGTGAGGATCAAAGTTGAAAAAGTTTTTAGTAGGAAAGTCAGACTAAGCAGAACAGAAATAGAACTACAAGTCTTTAAGTGAAATTAAGGAAGTTCTTCACATGTTAGCCAACACTCCCTACTCCCAGACTGGATGCTGAAGAATATTTGCAGTGCTTAGATGCTTTCCTTCCTAGCTGCTTCACATTAATCAGAGGGGCTTCACTTTTTCTTCAGTCCAGTTTACATGGCAATACATGCTGCTTGCCAAAGAGAAACCAATCTGGAACTAGACCTCAAGATTTCACAGAACACATGCATTTGGTACACTCCATGCATGCTATGGGCCCAGACATGCAAATCCCTAAGCTGGAGGCACCCTTGAAAAAAAACCAAAACCAAACACATTCTCAAGCCACTGTTCAACTTCTTAGATACTGACATTTAATGGATTAGGGTGATCCATGATAGACACTGTCAAGGATGACTTACACTGCTGGTTTTTGGTAAAGCCAGAGTTTAAATGCCACAGTTTCAGAGCTGACATTACCAGTCACCAGTATGAAAAACCTTATGCAAATGCCACACACAAAGCTGGAAACTCAGATCAAGACTTGCATCATCTTATAATTGTTTCTGGCCACTAAAGCAGCCTGATAAAGTCCTGATGTCATCCTGTGATTAGGATGAGAAGAATCAGTGATGATATTGACACAACTGAGAGCTGCTGAATACTGAGTTTTCAGTACTGTAAGTAAATCTATAACACTGCCTACTCCTGGATTTGGCAGTTGAGGTCTCCAGAATACCAAGCCTCTTGCTGGGAGATACTGCATCACGAGAACTTGACAATAGCTGAAGAGGCACTTACTGCTCTCTCTAAGCTTTTCCTTGTTGGCTGAAAGACTTGAGAGAAGAGGTTTTAAGTCCACTTTGGCTTTCTGTAGCATTTCTAGGATGTCCACTTTGTTTTCAGAGTGGTCTTCCAATGGAATGGGAGCAAAGTAGTTTCCAGAGTTCTGGCCAGGGGAGAGAATGGCTTGCTCTAGACCTGAAACAGCAAAACCAGGAGCACTGCGACATCAGTTTACCAACCCAATGGCTCGAGATGAACAACACTGGCAACCAACTCCAACATGCCACTGCAAAGTTATGCCTCACACCCCTTGCCCAAGATCAGCTGGAAAGTCATCAGGAAGCACAGACAAGAATATTTATTAAAAAAAGAACTTAGAGCTGCTTACTCTAAGAGCTTCCAGAAGAACACCAAGTGCTTAAACTGTGGGAGAATTCACTGTCCTAAAGCCTTATCTGCCATCTTCTCATTGAATGAGTAAGAGAGAATGTGGAAGGAGCTACCTGGCCCTGCATTGTCCTGCAGCCTTACCTGCTAGCCTCTCCAGTTCCTCATGAGGGGTAGATCTCAAGCTGCTTGACCGACTTCCAGAACGACTGGGATTAGAAAACCACCTGCTGAACCTGCTGGCAGACACTGAACCTTCCCCCAGCACATCCTCTATCATCTAAGGGAGGGGAAAAAAGAAAAGAACATCAGCAAGATCAGCAACACCTCTGAGAAGCTTTACTGTGCAAGCAAGATTCTTCTGCTACAGACAACTAGATGCTGCTCCCAGAGTTCCAAAGCTTTGATCTGCTGTTTTCCTGCAGCCAGTTAACATAACCCAGTGTACATCTCTAACTGACACTAAATATTTACCCACAGTGAAGCTGTAACTGAAAAAGCACAATCTCAGCACCCAAAGACCATTAACTACACCATTTAAAAGTAGATGTGTCAAAAGAACCCCAAGTATTTAAAAACAAGTGCATTATAAAAACAAACTAAAGCTTCTCCTATCCTGCAGGACAGTACCCAGTTAAAGCCTGGCTCAACAGGCACAGATACAGTTTCAGGCAGCAGGTTTTCCTTTAGACAAAAGGAAGAGCAGCTTCTTCCTCTCAGAGAAATTGCTTTCTTTTGAAACAAGGAGCATTCAACACTATTTACAACAGAAAAAATAGTATTGCTCCATTTGGTTTTGATTGCTTGACTCCAACCTGTTAGAAGAATTAAGAAATGTACAAACCTATCATAACACTTGTCACAGACATATCACCAGCACAAAGAAACTCACTTTTATGACAAGTTATAACATCTGCCCATCTGTTTCATCAGCAGGTATTGTCACTTGGGAACTCCCTGCTTTTGAAAGGAGTCACCTCTTGCACATGTGCTGAAAATCAGATTATCAAGTCTAAAGAAACCATTTACAGCTTCTGTAGGGAGACGGAACTCTCCTCCATGTATTTACCAAATTACTGGCACCATATGATGACTTTTCTAATGCAAGCAGCTTGTCCACATTAAAGATTAGGTCAGAAGTCAATTTTTTCTTAAACTTCAATGTTTCTAAACCATGTCAGGTCAGTTTGCTTGCAGTCAGAACACAATTTTTGACTTTTGACTGAATTGGTAGGCTGTGTTTATCCAACACAGGAGTAATAGTTCTAAAATATTAATTAACCTCTTAAAGGTTAAAGTAATAAAGATTCAAACCCTTTAAGGCATACATTATTTCAGGCACATTACCACCAGTGTCTCCAGGCTCACTGCCTGCCAGGAATTCTGCACAGAAGATCTGTTTGCTGCAATTCCCAGACTCAGATAGAAAAGGTTGTCTTCAGCTAGACTAAATTTGTATAGTCAATCTTCTCTGAACATATCTTTAATAATTCCAGAGAAGATCCACTCAGAATGTCAATTTTGAGCCTTCAAGTAGTGACCAAAAGAAAGGAAAAATAGTCAGCTGGTTTGCCTCAAACAGTTTGGAGATGGAGCCAGAGATAACACTTAGGCAGAAACATCCTAACACTCCAAAGCTAAATCTCCACAAATTCATCTTAAACTCACACACTTCATAAAGGAACTTCCACAAAGCAACAACTTTTAGCTTTCATAGAATGCAGCTGCAGCAAAAATGCTTCTCATGAATATACCCAGTCTTAAAACCCAGAAAACTCACTGAAGCCAGGCCAGGAACACTTTTATCCAAGTTAAAGAACTCATTGAAGTCAAACTCTCCTGGAGCTGGTTCTTGTAAAACAGCTTCTCTAGGAACTTCTTGATCTGCTGGAGTCTCATTGGCAAGGACAGTTTGCACTTCATCCTCTTCTGCCACTCCACCATTGCATTCTATGCCTTGAAAAGAAAACCAAGTGACTGCTAAATCACTGAATTTGACTATCTCCTGTGGGAACAGTGCCTGACAGACCATGCACTTGCCCAAGGCTTAGAAACACAGGCCCAAAGAAACCCAGCCCGCAGCTGATACCTCATCAGTGACACTGTGCTGGCTCCTGCAAGAGAAAACAGCACCCACTGCAACTCCTAGCACAGAGCTTCTAGTCTGGTAAGACTATCTAGCTCAAAAAAATAAGAATTGTCATTGAACTGTGCACAAACAACTGCATCCTGATCAGCCTGGGCTGTCATGCCACACCAAGCACATACAGCTGTTGCAGAAAGTCAACAGCTGCTGCTGTTTTTCCATCAAGAATCCTTTGGCAGCTCCTGCCTTCTTGACATGGATTCTTTAATAGTCAGCATATGACAAATACTGCTTCTCCTCCATCAGGAGCAAGGCACTTCCCACTTTAAAGGCTTCTCAGCAAGCTTGCACAGGGCACTGCAAACAAGTTGTGACATGGCTACAAACTCCTGTGCTTGGAACTGCACTACAATCCAGTTATGGTGTCCACCTGCAGAATTCTTAGCATTAAAAAGTCATCTTCTCTCTTGCCATACTGCATTTTTTTTTAATAATCCAATGACTGCACACAAATTCAGGTCTCCTAATTCAGTTTAAAGCTATGTTACTGGCAGCTGTATGCCCAGAGCAGTGTTCCTAATCTTAGTATTACCATAAGGAAAAAATATTTCAAGTACCTCAGAGCATTACCTTAATTTAAACAGAGCCTTCAGCACCAGCAGGATAAAGAAATGGACAAGACCTTTCTAATAACCTATCAACTTCTGATATCATTCAACATCCATACAAGTTTTTTTCCCAGCCTCTCAATCCTGCCTCTCTTTGGGGGAAAAAAAAAAACCTAATTTATAACCTAATTGATCTTTCAGAGTACAGATACCATTATAGGTATATAATGGTACATGCTTCAGGATGACCAAAAGCTCTGCAAGTTTAAGATAAAGGTTTTCATTTACACTTGTCTGGATCTGTAACAGCCACCTGCACACCCAGCACTCTGCCCCACCAGCAGACAAGCAGAGCTTTTGTGAAATCTGCCCTTACCTTCTTTCAGTGAGGCCGTGCGTCTCCTCGTACGTTTTCTCCCTTTGTGATCTTCCTCCAAAATTTTATCGTCAAATCCTGTGAGCTCAATGGTTTCAGACTGACTCGTAGGCCCAGCAGAGAACCACTCAGGCTCCTCTTCAGTGTAGGAATCATTCCTTCTTCGCTCCCCAAAGACACGTTTGCTGTCACCAAATTCCCTCTGAAGCGGGATATTAAAAACATTAGCATTAATAAAATGCTGAAGATTCTTCCTCAACTTCCACCTTTCTCACCAGTTCTGGGTATTTCTAAATGTGTATACAACCTCTCTATACACTCTAAGCTTTTAGATTTTAAGCTTCACAGCTGAATTTGTGCTTCATTACGCCAAAAGCTATTGATCTGCAAGTGCTTCTATAAATTCAGTTTTGCAGCCTGAGACTTAGCAGTTCCTCTTTAAAAAAAAAGTATAAAAAAGATCCTGAAAGCATGGAAACCTCCCATTTGCTGAAGTTAAAGACAATGCTTGCTGACAACTGCAAAGCCAAGAACTGCAAAGGAACTATGAGACTTTTGAATGTCTTGCTGGTCAAAGCCAGCCACAGGCAGGGTTTGCCTGATGAACAGCACTACATGCATCCCTGTGGAGCTCTCTGAAGGAATGTACATTTTGAAGCACCAAGTGCTCACCCTTCACTCCCTAAGAGCGAAGGGCCTGCCTGCACAGAACACTCAACTGCTGTATGCAGCCCACCTGCCCCCAGTGCCTGGTGACCAAACCCCCAGTTTAAGCACCACGAGGACCAGAAGGAACAAACCCTGAAGCGCTTATCCTTGTAGTCCCTGTCGCGATCGCGGTCCCTGGCGTCCCGGGAGTCCCCCCCGCGATGGTCCTTGTCGAAGTTCCTGGAGGAGATGATCCTGCCGCTGCCGATCCTGCGGCCGCCGATGACACGGACGCCGTCGCTGTCCTTCTCCAGGGGGCTCCCGGCCCGGCGGGAGCTGACCGAGGCCGTCACGTGGCAGCCGCCGCCAAAGCTCCGCCGCTGGGGACTCAGCACCACATCCAGGTCATCCTCCTTCACTCGCTCCCTTGGGTCTGCAAGTCCAACACCACACAAAAAGCACTGAATTTAATGCGTTAGTAAAGAGAAGTGAGCTGTCTGTATAGCAGCTTTCTGTTCCACAGCCTTGTTGCCATCCCAGGGCTTTTAAAGGAAAATGCCCATGATTTATTTCTGTGAAGCTGATCTAGCTGTACCACAGGAAGTGCTATGAAAAAATTTACAGCTGGGTATTGAGGAACTACTGCGGTCTCCTAGGAAGTACCTGCTTTCCCTCTATAGACCTTCTAAGTACTCAGCCTTGAGTTTCAGGGAAATTGTCCCAGCACTTGCATTTTACTTCTGTATTCACTATTACGTGGCAAATATAGGAGGACACAACTGACTCTTGCCCAGGCTTGTTCTTGGATAAGTCACCAGAAAACCCACTATAGTCTAGTTGGAGCAATCAAGATTTCTTTGACACTTTCCCTATGCAGTCAAACAATTTTCAGAGACTTTGTTTAGTCTCCTTTGTGTTATCCCAACAGAAAGGTTTTGCCAAAAGCCCAGGCTCAGTTTTGAGCAATGTGCTGCAGAACACACTCACCTACTATCCTACGCATAAGAGAAGTCCGATCTGAATCCAAATCTTTTTTAAAGCTTTCCACTGGTGAAGTTCTTCCTGAAGTTGGATATAAAGATGCATGCCACTTCTCTGGATCCCAGACACCATCACTAGGAAAATAAAAGTGCAGGATTGTTTGCTACCTTGTAGTCTAATAAATACTTTATAATGCTGCTGCTGGAAACCTAGAATTCACTGGTTAGCAACCTGTACAAGTGAATTATCCTTCATACTCAACTTATAAATCTGCTGTACTATGGTTTATTACCTCACACACAGCATTTGGAACTCTTCTGTAACAGCAAAGAAGTAAAATACCCAGTATCAGATTTCAAAAGACTGAAGCTTGCCTGGTACACTGAAAAACAGTTCAAGTAGATCATACTTTGTTTCTCTTAAGCATTTGGGTAATTTTACCTCAATCTCACACTTGTACAATAAATTCATCTGAATTTTAAAGAAACTGCTGCTTAATGAACTTAAAAACACCAGCCAAGAACACTCATCTCCATTTTTTATTGAGGTACAGTGACAACATGGGAGAGAAATCCACTGAGCAAGGCAGCTTGTTAGAGCCTGACCCAGTCTGGACTACACACCCATCTATGTTCTTGGTACTCTTGCCTGCAAGTCTGCAAGACTTGGGCTGTGTGAAGTTATGAGATCCAGCTGAAAATAACCTCTGTTCTCTGAACAAAATCCCTGGCCAGGGCATTGAGCCTTTCCTAGTAGATTAGTACTTCAGAAAACTGGACCCTGTAGCAGTCTGAACTTTGCAGCACACATACCCCCCATCAACATAAGAGCACTTCTTAGCTAAGTGTTTTTTGCAATTTAAACTTTCATTTTGAAAGAAATGCATATAGCCTCTGTATAATCAAGAAAATACCTGTCATATTTTTCAGAAAGACAAGAAGGTCTTTTCTTAGAGTAGGGACGCTCTTTAATATCCAGCAGTTCCTCCTAGGAAAAAAAAAAAGTTTAAAAATAAAGTTTAAAAATTCACACCATAAATTCACACTCAGACATGATTTAAGTGACTCAAACCATCTATTCCAGACTGCCTGATCAATTTAGTGTTTTGATTTGACAGCCCAGGTTTCCTAATATGTTGTTTCATATCCTGTGAAATACAGCACTGAACGTTTATATTTCAGTTGTTCTACCAGGGGCCACTGACCAAACACCCATGGGAAGCACTAAGCCTTACCAGGCCAGGTTCAGCCCTTGTGAACACTCCAAGGCTGTTCACACCATAAATGTTTACGTATTCACTTCCCTGGACAGTATAGCCTATAAGCAACACAGGCACCATGGACACCAGAGCTGGTGAGTTCTCAAGAAGGAATCAAAATTGCTGTGGTTAATGCTATATAAGGTTCAGCAGGTAAAAAAAGCATTAGCACAATTCCAGTTACTGGTGTAAATCTGGAAATTCTAGATAAGCTTGCCATTTCTGACCACCACCAACTCCAAGATATCATTAACACGTGTTAGACAACTACCCATTCCACCCAACACCATATCAATGCTGAATTGTAACTTGTTTTCCCACCTTCTCCCAGCTCTGAACAGCCCTTAGTTTACCAGTGCACACCCTGAGCAGTCAGTCACTTGACTGGCAAGCAGTGCAGTCTCACTGCAGTTTGCTCTGTTCAGAAGGCACTATTAATGGTGTGACTATCAGTGCTTTAAATCAACATCAACCCTGCTGCAGTTAAGATGCACATTTCCATTTACACTTACTCCTTCTCCCAAGATCCCCCTCCTTCAGCCTGCCTCACTCCCAACTGCACTGAAAGGATTCAGAACTGTGCACAGACCAGTGGGCAGCTGGAAGGATAAAGAAATCCTTACAGCAGACACCATAACCAGCCAAACTGAAAGAAATCTCTTTACCTTTTGCCCCCCAAAATACAATATCCTTCAGAACTTTTACATCATTTTTTCCCCAGGTGATTAATATCAGTTCACTAACTATGTGAGTTTGACACTTGTTCTAGATGGCAATTTGGTAGCCAGACAAAACATTAACATCACCCTGCATTAGACCTCAGCAAAAAGAGGTCCATTAAAAGGAGCCTGGCCTCCCTGCCCACAGCTTCCCAAAATAAACCTCAATCTGTGATACAGTCAGAGCCTGATGCAGACACTACAAGTATTAACAGCCCTGTCCATCACCAGATTGGGAATCTGGTTTTGCTGGCCACGAGAGGGAGTCTACAGCCTCTCATTCACATCCTATCACAATTCTTCCACTCAAGTGAGGAAAATTTGAATTGTTTCTTGCCTTTCATTCATTAGCTGTGCACCCTTGGAGGAACAGATTCCCAAGAACTAGAAAAGACACAACTTAAACAGTACAGCACTCCTGTAACAGAGGAGATAAATGCTGGCACTTCCATGTGTGGGGTTTGATGTTTAATTCACACACATTCTAAGCAGGCTGGGAGAAAAAGTGTGCTTAGCTGTTATCAAACAGTTTTAAGCAAAAAGCTTAGAACTACTCATAGTATGAGCCAGATGCTTTCCTAGTGGTAGTAAGTGAATATAAACCACTAAAGGAACTCATTCACCTTTCCAAATCAGCAGCACATACCCCAAAACAGTGTTCCCTCAATCCCTTATGAGCAGCAAACTGGAACACATGAAAATACCCTACAATACTGATTACCACACCACCTCAAAATATTTGAGCTGTAACATGTAGAGAAACCGTATGATGCAAAGTATTTTAACACAGACTGATTTCTGGTATTTCTTGATTTAGGCTCCTTGGAAACCAACTGATAAACAAGACTAGGCACCTTCTGGCACTAGTTCTGCAACTTTATCCTGGTCAGAACTATAGGTACTGAATTAACAAAACTGAAGCTACAAATGCATTGGTTTCAGTCAACAGCCACCACCAGCATGGGCTGCATGCTGCCCCAAAAAGCAGAGCAGAAATTAAAGCTGCATTCAGTTACTACACAAGAAGAGTTAGGCTAGACTGAAAGAGAATGGAGGCCACTTTTTCAGCAGGGGAGCTTTTAAAACAGCTTCTCTCTTTCACTTAGCAGTTAACTGACTAACTAGGTCTGAATAACAGCATACTTTGCATCCTCAAAAGTTAAGGGCACATCTTCTCTAAGAAGTCAGAGATTCCCAAGAAGTTTTGCCAATTCTCAAGTACGTGGTTTATTGTTGATGTCTACTTAAAATAAGCCAGAGCTCTACTATCTCAACAGAACAGAGCCACAATGATATTTTTTTTTTCTTTAAAAAACAACCTACTAAAAAGCCAACAGCTCTGAATTCCTCAAGAAAGATAACACAGTCAGCAACAGTAAACTATCTCACCCTGTTCCACACTTCAGGCCATTTGCTGCAAAGTATCTTAACAGCTTTTCACAAAGCAATGACCACCTGTTCCCACAGCTTGCAGCCATGGGAAAATCAACCACCATTACAGACTCTTTCCAGAGGCATTTCTCACCAGTGGTACCAAAACCCCAAACAAAATTTGAATCCTAAACCCCACAGCATATCAAACTCACTTTGTATTTTTCATTTTCAAGTTATTTGGCTCTTTCTCTTTCGCTCACATATATATATTTAGGCATCACAGTTAAACAAAAGCACCTGTGTTAATGTTTTAGCACTAAGCATTGATTGGAGTCACAACTATTCAAGCTTCCAGCAATCAAATATGAACAAGTCTATGGTTACAAAAAACATCCAGTAAACTTATGAGAGGTCCTGATAACATCTAGGGTCCTTCCTAAGAAATGGCACCTACTGCAAGGAAACATTTCTGTCAACTTCTTAAAAGAGCACAGCTGAAAGCAGAACTACGAAGTGCTTGAGAAAGCTGGTAGAACAACATACTTCAGTCTCTACAATAATCTCTCAGCACACGCTGCGGGGTGTTCAGATATTAAAATAAGGTGGTGGGAAATAAAAGCATATCGAGGACAAGATTGCACAACTGCATCACATTATCAAGCTGCTCGTTTGATACCACCTTGCAAATCCTAATCCAAGCAAAGGCTTTTCAGCTTTCACCTCACTGATTCCCTCTCACAGGAGCCTCCACCTCCCACTCTACTCCTGCGACCGAAAGTTCCACGCACAACTCAGAGACCAGAAGAGAGTGAGCTGACCTTTGTGTAACGATGTGGGTATTTGGTTGTAATTCTGTTGAGCTCCAGAAAAGCATCGCCATTTTCAGTTTCTGTTGCACCTCCTCTTTTATCCATGGTTACTTCAAAGCCTTTGACCGCGGAGCTAATTAAAACAAAACCAACCCGTCAGATTTCAAGACGTACCTTTCTAGAGGGTGCATTTTCTCTCCAGCCCGAGTCAGTTTAGCACTTGGGCACAGCAAAGTAGAGCCGCGTTCCCCAGAAGCGCCTGTCCCCTCCCAGCGCTGCCCCATCCCCCGGCCCAGCCGGGCGGCTCTGGCACAGGAGTCCGAGCGGCTCCGGCAGCGCGGCCGGCCCTGCCCCGCGCCCGGCGGCCCCGGCACACGGACATCGGTCTGCGGGCACGGCCGGGCCGCGCGGCCGCCGGGGCTCGC
>VXBN01005084.1:1081804-1164379 GCA_013397395.1 Sinosuthora webbiana
CGCCCCGCCGCTCGGGGGCGCTCACCCCGCCCCGGGGCACGCCGAGGGGCCGGCGGGGCGGGGAGCGCTCGCCCCTCATGGCGGGACCGCCTCAGGCGCTGCTGGTCTCGCCCTGCGGTTCTCCGCCCTTTGCAGTGGATTTCCCCGCTGCTGCCCGCCCGTCTGGTGCCGGTGCTGCATCCGCCGGTCCCGGGATTTGTGGCGCCCTCAGAGAGGGGCGGGGGCGGCTGTCGCGGGCCCTCACGGCGGGGTTGTGGAGCAGCGTCGTGTGGGTCTCCAGTGTTTGTCCATGAGCACAAAAAGCGTTCAGGGTATAGTTACCTGCTGACAGGAATCTCGTGCAGTGAAACCCCAGAAAAATATTGTAGGGTGGTGTTTTTTGTTTTTTTTTTTTTTTTTTTTTATCACACCTAACCGATGCTTATAGAAGAATCCACTTCGGATCTCACACGTAGAAGGTGATGCCTGGCCGTAATTCCAGGTGCTTTCACAGAGTCACTCTTCCCAGGACCTTTGGAAGTCGCAGGGTTCCATGCATGGAGAAGTTCTTGCTGGAGATGGGTGGAACTTACTGTTTTCTTCATTTCTAAGTGCTTATGAAGGAGAGGAACACAGTATTAAAAAAAACAAAGGGGTGAAAAGAAGTCAGCTGCTGATGGTGTCACCCTTGGTTATAATTTATTTTTAAGCAGGGGGACATAACTTGGAATAGTTTACTTTTTACACCACCTTTCTAGCACATTTTTGTTTAGGTGGGCAGAATTGCTGCCTTAGGTTTCAAATGGTTATAACTTTATTACCATTAGATTAAGCCAGCGCAGTGTTGCTAAGTGAGACACACAGATGCTTTTCGTGTTAAACATCTGGAATTGCATTATGCTGTTTGGGTGCAGGTTGTCTGAGTGGAAATCATGTCATTTTTTTGATAGAGACTGCATTGAGCATTGATCCATTGATGGATTCATCACAAGTAACAGGCACCAATTTATTCTTTGTCCAAAGTTAAAAACATTGCAGAGCAGAGAGTGCCTTTGTACTGCAGGCTTGGAACTACAGTGCAATGGAGAAGTTCAGGAGCAGGTAAGCAGTAATGAGAAGCTACTATGTTAAAGACTTCAGCTGTAATTTATTTTATATTTATGACATCTTAGGATTTCCAGGGGACAGAAGGAAGTTGAGTTACTCTCACAGAAGGGCTTATTAGTCCCTATGCAACTTTGTTAACCAGAAAATGTTCCTCTTAAAAGCAAAAAAACAACCAACACCCCACCCCCAAACCGATCATGAATCACAACTTTATGTGGGTTTACACTGTCATAACATTGACATATTAAACTGATGTTCTTGAGCTTGAGATATTAGACAGGAACATAAGGTACTTGGACAGAGTTGTTGGGCCAGCCACAGATTTACTCCATGTTAGTTCTCTTATTCTTCCCATGCTTTTATTTTCTAAATTTACAAGGGAGAAATGATCCTTCTTTGACTCTTTATTTTTCGTGGTCACTTGCCATAAATTTTTGGGGGATGTAGGCTGTCATCATTAAGTATGTGCAGCACATAACAATGTTTCAAATAGAGAAATAATCTGTTTAAAATTATGTTGGAAAATTTAATATTAGATAATCACACACCTTAGAGTTTAATACAAAACTTCTGCATGTTTTACCCAAGTTTGGTTTTTTCATCTCCTTTGTGTAAGGTTGTCATTGCGTATGGTCAGACCAGATGTACCTTTGGGGCAGATGAAATAGTTTCAGAAGGAGTTGGGCCTAATAGGTGTGTACAAAAACTTGTGCTGGAAACTGTTTTGCATCAATTTTAAAATGCCTGAAACTCCTCTTCAAAAGTGCATAGAATTGCCTTCACTGCAGGTGTTGATGTGAACAGAAGTCTTTTGTCTGAGGGACAGGGCCTGCCTCTTTCAGGAAACATTCAGATAATATTTTTTAGAAAAAGAATTTCTCACACAAAATACAGGTCTTGTTTTCTTCCATTAACTTGGTTTTTTTTTTAACTCTTTGCAGCCTGCTGGAACAAGCCAAAAATACTGTATTTCCTCCCAGTGATTTGTTACTAATAGTGGTTATTCGGCTGAACTTTTGAAACTTGCATTGTTCCAGTCACTTTGTGAAAATAACAAAATAACTTTTTTTTTTTTCTGGCTGCAGCCGTGTTTTCCCCAGCTCAGTTCTGGAGATTATTAGAGTGAGATTTCAGGTTATCCTCTTCTGTTGCCTCTTCTGGAGCTCAAGAATGTGTTTGTGGGTTCTAATGTGCAAATTTTCAGGGTGGTGGCAGCATTTGTTTTGGGAAAGAAGCTTCAGTGGAACCGGTGCAGCAAGTTTTATCTGCACAGGGTTTTGTTTTTAATCCTTGTTTTCAGAAAATTGCCAAGAAAAAAAATTGGAATTCATAAAAACACACTTGTTATTTTTCAGATTAGAACTACACGTGGAAGTAAATTGTGTGATGGAAAAATATGTCTAATTTTGTTTTTTAATGATGACTATGTAAAAACAGGGAGAGGTTTTCAGGGTTTTTTTTAAAGGAGAAACACAGTTAAAATTTGAACAAAACTAGGAAAGAGCTTGTAAAAGAACACTTTATGTTAAAATGGGAAGTTCTCACTTGAGTTCACTAGTGCTCAAGAGAATTTAACAGCAGTAGACAGAATTCCTTGATATATTTGAGACTAAAAGGCAGAAAACCACAGTCAGAGCTTCTCTGTCAAGGCACCCTGTGTGCACACACAAATGCATTTGAGTGATTTTTCATTTCAACTTTAGAGGAGAAAAGAGTTGTCTGTGATGTGATTGCACTGAAATGTATCTTCCTGGTTGTGTTGGGGAAAGTTGAAAATTCCAGATACTGGAAAACACGTGATAAAGAAGCAATAAATGTTTTAGCATTTTGTAGCTGTCGTGTTCTGTATTTGGTTAGATACCAAGCTATTGAAATAATGCCACTTCTTTGCAGGTAATACAGTTTTCCACAAAATATTTCTTCTTTCCTTTTAAGTTCAAAATCCCTGATGGTGCATGAAATCCAGCAACCACCTGGGCATCAAGATCATGGAGCTGGACAGTCTGTGGCTCCCCAGTCTGCAACACATGAATTTCAGGACAGAGGTCATGACAAGCCAGGTCAAGATGGGTATGCCCAGAGTCAAAGAAGAATGTTAGAAAATTTCCAGAGCAGGTGATAAATACAAAACATGTTTTTCACTAAATGGAGCAGGCGATCAGACCTAGAAATGTCAGGGTTTAGTAGTCCCAGTGCAGGTTACAGCAGAAGCTTTAGTTCATGGCCATGGCAGACAGTTCTGAAGATGCCTTGTGGTCACTTGAGGACGAGGACTGACAGTCGGATTTCACATATTTTTTTTTATTTTCAAAGGCAAATTTTAAAATGGCTATTTAACAATATTCTTTCATGCACTACCAGGTGTAATGATTTCTTCTTGCCCTCCTCTAGTAGTGTTTTTTATTTGCTTCTTTTGTTTGTTGAAAGAACAAACAAAGACAAAGGTGGGATATAATTGTGTAGAGATTAAAAGCCCATCACTTGTTGAGCAGCTGAAAGAGGGAGGCTCCCCTTCCTGGCTGTGTGGTTTAACTAATTACCTTGGGAAGCCTTTGGTGCTCACTGGGGCCCTCCGTGTGCCAATTAACTCTGAAATCCATTGGGGAAAAAGAGGGGAAGGGCGATAGTGTCACAGGAAGGCATTAGTGAGCTGAGCTGGCGCGGGGAGAAACTTGTGGAGATGTGGAACTGCTGAGGGGAGGTGGGAAGAAGGAAGATCTGCTGGCTTCAGGAAGGGCCAGACATTAGATTGGCTCAAGGATTCTGGACTCAGTGCTTGACTTGGGGGGAACAGTGATGTTACCTCACTGAAACCTCAGCGAGGCCCCCAGGCAGCCAGCACCCTGCTCGGTAGTGTCCGCTGCTTGGGAGGCATTTTGGCTACCCAGCAATCCTAAAGAACTACATCCCAGTTCAAGTTTTGTAATGATGCTTGAGCCTCTTCATGCTTTATGAATTGCTCTGTTACAGATACTGATTTCAGGCTCTAAATAGTTCATATATGCACTGATCTCTGCAAAGTAGACGCTTACTTTTATTACTGAAACTAGAATAAAAATTCCTATTTTCACTACTCTCTGGAAATTTGCAGAGGAGGAGAACAAAGGCAGCTAACCTTTCCTTGTATTCCAGATATCTAGCAAGGAAGTTTTTTAATC
The DNA here is from genome assembly GCA_013397395.1 of Sinosuthora webbiana. NCBI lineage: Eukaryota > Metazoa > Chordata > Aves > Passeriformes > Sylviidae > Sinosuthora > Sinosuthora webbiana. The sequence goes on from VXBN01005084.1 coordinate 1,086,049, forward strand.
TGTGGGCAAAAATGACATTTGGACAAGTCCTGCCTTCCAAAGCCAGGTAAATAAAATTACAGAACTTAGAGGTGGGTATGTTTGGGGTTTCTTTATTGTTTTATTTTGTTTTGGTGGGGGTTTTTTATGGCTTAGTGGTAAACCATTGGGCTAAGAGTACTGGCTGCCTTGGATGTATTTGAAGATCACTTGAAGATTTTCTTTGGGTACCTTTCTTGCTCTTGCTTTTTTTTTTTTTTTTTTTTTTTAATAATCATGGTTAAACTTTTATTAACCAAATTCATAGGAATTGTGTTTTGATAAAGTTGAACAATATGTGCATATAAATGATGGGAAATGATTGGGATACCTGCTTTAAATTTGACTATTTCCTGAAGTTGTGATGATAGAGATCTCACAGACTCTTCTGAGTTGGAAAGGACCCACATGGATCACTGAGTCCAACTCTTAAATGAAATTCAGTTAATATTACTGTTTGCCCTGTTGTTCCTAATGTATATCTGTACATGTTTGGTATCTGTCTGACTTGGAAACACCTGTGGCAGATAATTCCTTTGTGCTGTCAGTGTTCTGTGAGCTACTGAAACCCCACGCTTTGATATTCATTTCTTGGTTTGCATTAATTTGCATATTCGTTCTTGCTTGACCACACCCTTGGGAACTGAAGCAGTTCCCAGTGGGAAGACTTGTAGTTGGAATAAGATCAGCTCCGTAGTAGTTCAATTTCATTTTTCTGTATCAAATATATTCTGTTCTGCCTTTGTTGGTAAACAGAAGTTATCCTGTGAACCTCACTGTTCCTCTTGATCTACTGAATTGACACTACTTTGGCTGTCTGTCAATTCAGCACAATGATGAATTTATTTTTTAGGAGAAAATAGATTTTATGAAGACCAGCAGGGAGCACAAGCAACAATGAATTGCCTTTCTAGATTTAGAAGTTCCCAGTTCTCCATAGCTTTAATTTGTAATACCTGTTAATGCATGTGCAATACTGTTAATGCACCAAGTCCAAAAAAATAACATATGGCTCATTTCTTTTTTCTTTTTTCCTTTTATGCATGAGTGCTTGGAATGATTTAGCAGCTTGGCTTGGGGTAGGTGGCTGTGAATTGCAACTTGTGAGAGGATTGATATGTTTCACTGAGAGACCTCTAGGTATTCTTGGCCTAATTCTGCTGTAATTACATGATAAAAACATTAAAGCCTTATAAAATCTGATGTAGCTTTTGTATTTATATGTATAATATTTTGGGTTAAAATAGCAAAGAACAAAATTAGAAAGGAAATTACATGTATTGTTTTCTACTGTTCTGGTTGTTGGAGTAAAACACAGAACTGAGGATAAAAGATGTGAATAGGTCTCAAGTCAACTGGTACTCAGATGTTTGACAAGTTAACAACATCTGCCTTTTATTCCTCGTCTTTATGTGAAGTATTTACAGTCAGTAAAGTGATTGCTTCTTGCAGTACTTCACAGATTCTTGGAATAAAGTGTCACAGCAGAGTAGTGGTTTTAAATGCAATTAGATGCTCTTAAGATAATCAGGCAAGCCTGGAGAAGAGGTGATGTAATCTTTGTTAAAACTGATTTGTGGTCACTCTGGAAACCTGTATGACGTTTCTCCTGTCCAAATCTTTCAACTGTTTAGATGTTTTTATGATCAGAAGATTCTTCAAAAAGCTTTTGGAGAGTGGAAGGAGCAGTGGACAGTTCGCAGAGAAAAGAAGCTCAGTCTCAGAGCAGACAACCATTACAGGTTAGTGAAATGACTTCCCACTGGGGTGTTTATGAGAAATTTTCTGAAGGAGTTTTTGATAGCAGTGAGCCAGTTCTATCCAAGGTACATCTGGGCCAAGAGCAATGTTTTCATTGCTTATTTTTATGTTTTACTGAATGTCACTTCTTTCATTTTTCAGGCATTTTCTCCTTAATTTGATATTCAAGGCGTGGAGAGCCTATGTATGCCAACAGCAGGGAAAGAGGAACAAGTATTATGTTGCAGAGTCTCATGGTGAGTGAAGTGATGGTGATTACCAGTATCTGGGGACATACTGAGAGGGGAGTTTCCAGGGGAATTGTTTACCAGAATCTGTGTCCCCTGTGCCCGTTTTCACCCCGAGCTCCCCCACCCCATGGCAGTGCAGTGGAGCAGATGGCAGGGGGGTCTCTTATAGGGGTGTAGCTATACAGTCACTGAGGGATGCCAGTGAATGAGCTTAAGGGCCTCTCCATCTGCTCTGCATTGCACTGTTTGTTTTAGAGGGGCTGGCTTAATATTAGGTTGGGTTTTTGTTTGTTGGTTGGTTTTTTTACTTAGTCACAATAAGTTTTCAAGTAGGTGTTTTTTGATCGAATGTTTTACTGGAATCAACTGTTGCTGTAGACATTAGACAGTATTTCCCTGTGCTTTTAACTGCACTTATTTTATGTCTGTTGACTGTTCCTTCCAGCTTGTGTCTTGCAATAGAAAGAAGCCCAAACTTTTGAAGTGCCCTTTATCTTATTGTGTAGGGTCTTTGCTCTGCAAGGGATTTGACTTGGAGCGGTCTGTACTGGTAGCAACTTTCTTGAGTTTAGGGAATATGTTTTGCTGAAGGGAGGTTGACCCTTGTTTAAAGATGATACTGAGGCTTTGTTCTGTGCTGATTTGCAAAATAAGTTAACTGCTCTCTTTGCACATTGATGTAGCCTCGGAATGTCCTAAAGACTGGCGCCTTTGGGCACAAACTGACAGGCTATCCAGGCTTCCTTTCTTACTGACTGAGGCCAGAGTATTTACAGCAGAAGCTGTGTGTTGCTTGGTCAAAAATAGAAAAAGGTGACCTGTTTCAAGGTAGGTTAATGCCTGATTCACAAGGAAATCCTAAAAAAGAAAAGCCTGGGGCTTTTTAATGTGTAAGTGCGAAGTGGCATAGAATCAATGCCAGCTTTTTTCTAATAACTCTGCTTTAATAGTGTCAGTTCTGGCAAGCCAGCCTGCTGTGAGGAGAATATGCAGTGTGCTGCACTAAGTGGTAAACTGGAATTTGTGACACCACTTCTGTTTTTAGCTGCATGACCAGCCTGCTAAATAATGTTGACTTGTTTCTGGTTGATTTCTCTGCTTGTAGTAGAGAGTAACTCTTGAAAAGCAACTGATGAACTTTTTTTTTTCTTTTGAACAAACCCAAGAAAATCCTCTAATTCTCCCCAGTCCAGTCGTTACGCTGGCTATTGTTCTCCAGTTATTTCCCCTGTAGGCACTGAAGACAAAGGGCTTGTGGGCCATTGTTCACGCTGCTGTGAGCAGGTGGCATGGACGGTGCTGTCAGCGGTTCTGGGACTTCCCACTGTGACACCCTCGGCCGGAGGGACTGTCATTGTCATTTCAGGCTTTCCCACAAGGTGTCCCTGCAGGCTGAGGACACGAGTCGGGGGCGATGTGTGATGGGGTGGTTGAGACGTGCCAGATTCCTCCTGCGTGAGCTGAACGTGCTGCTGTTTTGTGTCGTGCACAGCAAAGAAGCAAGCTCTGCTCAGGACCTGGCAGCACTGGCTGCTCTATGTTGGTGTTCAAAGGACAAAACATGGGATGCAGTCCGTGGCTCTGGCATTCAGGGAAAGAAGCTGTTTGCGGTAAGGATGGAATACAACCAGGCAGAGAGGCACTCACCATAAGGCCATGGCTTTTATCTGCCTTATGTTATCTTTTCCTGCAGTGGCTTTGTTCAGTGTTTAATTCTTTTTTTTTTTAAGAATTCTTTTTCTTTCTGGGATGTGGGAGTTCTTCTGGCACACCCACAGACTGTGAATTTAAGAGACATGGCAGCCAATACTTAATGGGAGCCTACAGGAAGGCTGGAGAGTGACTTTTGCAAAGGCATGCAAGTGAGAGAGCAAGGGGGATGGCTTTAAGTTGAAAGAGGGTAGATTTAGATTGACTATTAGGAAGAAATTCTTTTCTCTGGGGGTGGTGAGGCCCTGAACCTTGGTGATTACTCAGAGATGATGCTGATGCCCCATCACTGAAAGTGTTCAAGGTCAGGCTGGATGGGACTTGGAGCAATGTGGGATAGTGGAAAGTGTCTCTGCCCATGGCAGGGAGTTGGAACAAGGTGATCTTTTAAAGTCCCTTCCAACCCAAACTCTTCGGTGGTTCTTTGAAAAGATTGTTGTTCATACCTTTTTCCAGTGAGATGAAAGTGGTTTCTTGCACCAGATTATGGCACCTGCGTTTGAACTTGTCTGTAACATTGTTTTGGCAGCATTTCATGGGCAGTGTGGAGAAGACAACAGTACCAGAAATGCTCTGGACATAAAATGAATATTTTGGCTCTGCAGCATTGGGCCCAGAGCCTGCAGTTTCGAGTAAGTCTCAGGAGCTTCAGCTACTGCCATTGCTAACATTTAACTTGCTCACAGGTGAAAATGTTGCAGGTGAATAAAAGTTTGGCCTTGTACTCATTTACTTTGCAATTTGCAGTACTTATGATGGAATATCATATCAGGCTATGGGAAATGGAACAAAGCTATGTCAGGGCAAGTTCAGATTGGACATTAGGAAAAGGATCTTCCTGAGAGGGTGGTCAGTCCCTGGAACAGACTCCCCAGGGAAGTGGTTACAGCAGCAAACCTGTCAGAGCTCAAGGTGCCTCAAGTCCAGCTTACTTCTTGCAGGACTCCTTAAAACTAAATCAGATGACTGAGAGTGTTGTCCAGATCATTGATCTTAGCTGAAGGGGAGACAGCATGGGTTTCTTTCTTTCTTTCATTGAAACTGTGGCTTTTTGTCCATTTCCTTAAAAAGAAGGGATGGTATTTAATGTGACTTGCACTGTAAGATGCAAAACGGCCTCTTTTAGGGCAGTATTCTGCGAAGGAAAGAAACTTGTGACTTGGGAAGTCTTACAGTATTTCATGATGTGATTCCCTCTTATATGAAAATATTCTGAAAGAAAGCCTGTTGGCAAAAGAAAAGTATTATATTGGTGTTTTTAATGGGAAAAAGGGTGAAAGTATTTTAAAAAGTGAAAAAATCTTTGACCTTTTCTATGCTGACGTTCCTTTGGTGTTTTGATGGGTTTTCTCCCCCTTTTTTGGGGCAAACCTCATTGCTCTTGACTTTCACCTTTAGAACTTAAATGGAATTTCTTACTTTGTGTGTGTTCTTCCTCTCCTTCCCTTTGTTCTCCTTCCCTAATCTTGTCTGTTTCTCCCCCTAACTGCCCTTTCCCCTTAATTGTTCCTTCAGGCTTGGCTGCAGTGGCGAGAGCTGTATTTATACACCCAGAATGAGAAGCAGAAGGACACCAGGGCAGTAACTCACCATCAGCACTGCGAGTTGAGGAGATGTGTGGGAGCATGGCTGGGATACCTCAACCTCCACAGGGTAAAGAAACGCCAGAATGGTGAGTGAAAATGGTGAGTTAGGACACTTTGCTGAGGGCACAGTGATGGTTTTTTAGTGATGTGTATTAGGAGACACTGCAATGTCTCTGCCCACCAGGTCATGAGATGCAGCTTGGGCTGTACACTGTGACAGGCCTGGCTGGCTCAGCTCATATGCTGAACTGTCAGGAAGACCCTGCTTTCCATGGCATCTAAAAGAAAATGCTTTACAATTCCCTTGATGAAAACTTGCATGTTATCTATTGTATTTTGACTGAGATATCTGTGAGAAGGATGTATTCAAGACTTTGATCAGTCAGTCTGTGGATTTTCTTGATAACCAGTCAAATCACAACTCCTATAGGATGGTTAAGATCATTACACCAGTTCTTTTGTTTCTTCCCTTGAATGGGAATGAGTTCAGATATTTGTATGAATTGCTTTTTAATTGGTGGCAGTGGAAAAGAATCTGGCTTGGATATGTAGGAATTAGTAATAGGAGTATGCTGAAATACAAGCAAGCTTGAGTATGTTGAACAAGTAATACAGTGTCCTAGCTTCCCTCTCTTGGGGCAGTAGAGAAAGTTACTGCTTTAAAACTGCCTTTGTGATCAATAGGAAGAATATGATCTGTAGCTGAGAGTTAATGTGAATTCTTCTAAGCATTTTCCATTGTTAGAGCTCATGTCACTTGTGAACCAGTGGCTCAGATGCCAGGATGTCATCTGATAGGAATGAGCCTAGGACAGAACAAGGCATGAGTGGTTTGTGTTTGTGTTCCAGAGCTGGCCCAAGAGTTCCACCGAAGCAGGACGCTCCGCAGGTGCTTCTCCGATTGGCAGCTGTCATGGCAGTGCAGGAGGAGAGTGCAGGCTCACCAAAGGGACCTGGAAAAGCAAGCTGCAAGGATTGCCTTATGCAGAGCCTTTGCACACTGGAAACATTGTATCCAACCTGTGCTTAGTCCCCAGCAAAGACACGTTAGAAGCATTCCCGCAGGGGGAAGATCCACTTAATATGCAGGAATGTTGTGCAGTAACACGGCTGACAACAAACACGTTGTCATTAGAGAGGTGTAATGCCATGCTAACAATTCATTAAACTGTTGTAATTACAGTATATTAGCAGCTGTATAAGAGTGTATTAGAGTCTGCAGAAGATAATTTATGGTTGTTACTTAAGAGTGAATCAGAAACATACTGTGATAAGCCAGCAAGATCTAAAAGTTTGACTCTAGTCAAAACTTCTGCAGATAACAGTGCTGGACATTCAAACATTGAAGGCAATTTAAATGGAGTTGTAGTGCCCCTCTGTGGGAGAAGGTTGTTTCTGTGTAAAAGGTGCTTTAACTCAGTGACAGATGTTGTGCTGTGTGTGGAAGAGGCTCAGCAGTGTGAGCTGGCTGAAAAGCACTACAAGTGTCACCTGCTGGTAAGAGCACTGTTATGTGCCAGGTGGGGAGGGGCTGTGGAGTGTCCCTGGAACACTGACAGTGCTGTGTGGGTGTTAAATGGGAGATACACCAGGTTTCTAAATTAAAACTATTCTGGAATCTGCCAATTGAATCCAAATGGGGAAACTGGTGAAGTAGATTCATCTTGAGGGTGTTGGGTTACCTGCTCCCTGGCTATTCCACAATGAGATTGCCTTTTCCCCTTCATTTCTTTTTCTTATCCTGTTTGCTACAAGAATTATTTTTTCCTCTCTGCAGTAATGTGTGCATGCTACTTTTCACATAGGACCAAAGATAGCTTGCTGCATGTGCAAGTAGTTGAGTGTTTTGGGGTTTTGCTCAGGTTTTAAGGTTTTTTTACAGAAAAAATAAATCACTGAAGGCTGAAAGTTGGGCACAAGCAAGTCTCCAGCTTTTTGGAACTGAACTATTTTCAAGGATGGATCAGTACTGGTCATTAAAAGAATACCAATAAACTGGTTTGGATCATGAAGTGAAAACATTAGTGATTAAAAGAGTGGGATGATTAGTGATTTGAAGTAGGATGCTCTCATAATGCTGTTTACCATGTTCTGCCCCCACTCAAGGGATTCTAGGATTGTAGATCAGTTCTAAATTTCCTGATTTGGATTACAAATGCAAGTTGTGTTTATTTCTTGTTGTAACAGGAACTTGGCCTTAAGGGTCTTCAGCAGAATGTCCTGGACACTCGTCTTCAGCGAATGAGAGCAAATCTGTCATCCCATCAGCATCGAGTTACAGTGAGTTTGGTTCTTGTGTCACTTTGTCTTCAGCTGTCCTATTGACTTCCACTGTCACCTACAAAGTACTTTTTATTACAGCAGTGGCTTTGTTCTTAAATACTAATAGCCACAGAAAATCTGTGTGAGTCAGCTGCCACTCTTAGATATGTTTTGTTTTTTATTTCACTGTGTTTATGGTGGATTTTTCCTTTTACCAGAAAAACTTGTAGGAGGTTATAAAGTTTGGTATATGAAGCAGTGCAGCAGGCAACCATTGCAGTATGCAGTTTCATTAGGACTTTAATAATTTCTTTCTTTGCATTTTTCTCCTGACTTGATATCTCTGGGGGGTTTTGTGTCTCTCTTGTTTTATTTCAGGTGCTGCAGAAGTACTGGAACCTTTGGAAGTCCCGTTTGGAAGAGAAGGAGGAAGAACAGCAGCAGGCCTTAACATCACTGGCTCATGCCCGTTATAGGTATGCAGAGAAATATTAATACAGACTTGTACAAATGTGGAATCTGTGGGCCTTTGGTTCTCTTCTTAAGTATGGTAATACCTTTGGGGGCATGATTTGATGGCAATTGCTCTGACATTTTCTGTGAGTCATGAACAATTTACATCTGCTTCTCTGTGGAATGTAAGAGGGAGATTGGATAAGCCTAGCTCTGGGGTTCATTTAGGCAGCTGACATTCATAAGATCAATATGCTTTCTAAAGAGATTCTCTCCTGTGCTGACGTTTTCTCCTTTTGCTTGCCAGGAGGGTGTTGATGAGGCAGGTGTTTGACAAATGGCTGCTGAAGGCCTGCAAGCTGCAAGAATATCGAATGGCAGAGAAGAAGGTAAATGTAACTCCTGCACCTTGCTTAGGAGGTAGAGGGGATGATTTCATAGTCACTCTCTGTGAATGTGAGTCAGCATGAGATAGACTTGGTTGTTGTAAATTCCCTTTCACCCAGTGAGGGATCAAGTCAGGGGAAACAGATTACAACCAATATTTACTGATCACCTTTTTAAGATAAGCAGTTTGTTAATAATATAATCAAGTTACTATTAGAGGATTGCCATTCACATAGTTCATTCACTTATTCTCTCACCCTGGGAATGTGTGTGTGCTCTCTCTCACACTAATACTAAATGGCCAACCCCAGCCTATTTGAGAGATGCAGGGCTGTACTGAGAAATTAGCTGCTTCTAGGTAGGTGTCCATAAAGTTCTTTACAGGGCCCCTCATTTTCTAAGAGTCTAAGGGGGGAGTGTGTGTGTGTATACATATACATGTATTATAGTCCTGGAGTATTTACATGTAGCAGCCACTGTCGCCTTTATGGGGTCTCTTACACAACTCCAAGTTGGCAGTAGCACATGTGGGTGTCTTTGTGCAGATATGGCTCACCCATGGTGGTGGGAGGTTATCAGTTCTTGTACATTCCACAAGACTGGTTTCAGTTTTTCAGTGGACTTATCAGTTCTTAGGAGTCCTTCACATGCTATTTATCAGCTTGTGGTTTTCCTCTCCTTGGCCTGTTGGTTTTTGGTGACAGCTCCTCCATCCACATGCACGCAGGAGCCTGCAGAGCTCATTACATAACCTCACCACAAAGGGGCTTTGGTGGTGTGTCCTTTGCTGTTCAGCCTCAGAAAAACAAACACTGGACAGTTCTATGCATGACATGTTTCAGGAGTTGTTTCCTGTTGTTTGTAGCTGCCTGTGCTGTGCATTCATTGCCACCTTCTGTCCATTTCAGGCTGTCCTTCATTTCCAAAGGCAGCTCTTGCTCTGCTTCTGGCGCTGCTGGCGCAGCAGAACAGCTGCACGTTTGGAGGAGCAGGAGGGCCTGGTTCGTGCAGGACATCACTACAGTAACCACCTGCTGCTAAAGGCCTTCTCTCTCTGGAAACAGAAGACTCACGAGAGAGAAACAGAGTAAGATTTTTTTTCAAACAGAGAATAATTTGGATTGGCCCTGTGGCAGCCTACTTTGGACAAACAGCTTTTAATTCACAATGGTGCTCAGTCCTTTCTTGTGCTTTGGAGTCTACTAAGTTGTCTTTCAGTAAATGAATTACTGAAAATAACAAATGTGGACTCAAGTCTGTGCTAGAAGTGTCCAGTAACACGGATTACATTGTAGGACAAATAATTGTTTTTCTTATAGGAGGCTCAAGGAGACCGAAGCTTTAAGATTTCACTGTTCAAAGTGTCTGCAGCAGACTTGGAACAGGTGGAGAGAGGTGAGAGAGTTAACAGATGGGGAAGAGTGTGAAGTCTTTGCTATGTTTGAATGGCTTGTTCCCATATGGCCAGAAGTTAAATTGTTTGTTTTAAAGCTCTCCTCCCTTTTCATGTGGATAAAACCAGTTTGGTGTGGGTGGAACAGGAACTGTGTAGGGAGGAGTGGAAATTCTTTTCGTTCATGTATCTAGGTATGGTGAGAATAGGAATATGGTTTAGGTGTACCTGGGAATATAACCAGAGTTAGTCTGATGAAATTGTCCCTACTCAGTACTGGGTGTGTCCTTCTCAAAACTTAAGTTAGAAGTTTGCAGCCAGGCCTTTGTGTATGGCCTGTACTTGTGTTACAAATTGTAGCAAACACTGAGTCACAGAGTACTTTCATGGTGGGCCTTTTCCTTACCATGATGTGAGGTCCCACATGTGCCTTGCAGCATGTCTTGGGAATCTGTGAGAAATTTTATAATTGGAGCTGCTGTGTTGGTGCACACCTGTTAACTTGAGTGGTTTACATCAGTCTACAAGAGGATTCCTACAGAGGACAGGGTAAAAAGCACCTCAGCTGGGCTTTTTGGGGACATAGCAGAGTGCAGCACCAATTGGAGTGAAAAGCTGTTACAGCAACGTGAAGGATTGATGTTTCTCCAGAGAAGTGTTTCTCCATCCTTCATCCAGAAGGATGTTTCTCCACTGGAAGTGGTCCTTTTCCCTCCTCTCTCTGCCATTACTTGTTTTCCATCTTTCATGTGTACATATCTTTTGGGTTTTTTTCCATTTCCTCCTTCTAGTACGTGGAACATCAGCGTGAGAAATGGAGGAAGTTGGTGCAAGCAGACCTGCACTATCGACATGTGTTGCTGGGCAAGACCTTGGCAGCTTGGAAGGTAGGATGGAGCAGCCTTTTTGAGGCACTTTTCTCTATGTTCTGTGTGTGCTGTAGTGTTTCAGTGAGAGCTGAAGAGCTCCCAAACTGCTTCACTGGAGGCACATACACACCACGTGTGCAAGGTAGAATGGAGGCTCTTGTATGTAGGGGCTGTATGAGCTCCAGCATTGCTTTTTGGAGCAGAAGAACCAAGGTAATCTTGTAGCACTGGTGAATGGTCTATCACAGCTGGCATTAACTATTGTGTATGACTGCTTGTCACAGCAAAGCAGCATTTGATTTAAGTGGCTGTATTTTTTCCCCCCATACTTTACTGCCAGTGCTACTTATGAGTTAGTAAGAGTTAATTAGATGCTAGAAGAGTTTCTAGATGTTTCCTCTCCTCACAGGTGTTAACAGTTGAGGTAAATTTACCTCTCAATACTATTTTTTTCTTCAGATTTACCAACAAAACATCCAGTGCATTCTGTATCAAGTGGCTGAGAAGGAGGAACAGCACACTCGACTGCTGCTGCGGTGAGCCTCTTCCTAGACAGCGTGAGAGAAGTGACTGCACTGCAGTCAAATTCATCACTTTCTTTCACTGCCACCTTTGAAACTTCTTGAATGTTCTGTGCTGGGACTTGACTCTGTCATGCATTGCTGTTTCTTTGCATGCAGGTCATCTAGTTAAAAGAAATCAACCTCTTCCTGTTTGCTGTCTGTTTTGCTTGAATATTTTTTAAATCTCTCTGTAGTCCTGCAAGAGTTATCAGGCAGCACACTGCATCGTTCCATGTCTGTTGTGGTATTAAAGCAGACTGAAAGATGCAGAGCCTCCCTTGCATTACAGTGGGGAGAGTGATTATAGATATTATCACATTGTATTGGTTGTAGTTACTTTAGTTTTAATTATCTTATTTGTTTTAATGCTATGCAGCTTGAGTCACTTGCAGAGCCTGATTGGCTCAGCTGAAGCTGCTGGATTTCAGAGTGTTCTGTTTTGCACTGCCTTGTCTTCAGCAGAGACCTGAAGGGGCAGAAGTGGATTTGCATGATTGGGTTTATAGATGCAGCTGGTGTTGGTTCCCTTGTGAGTAGGAAAGTGCCAAATGAACAAGTGAGAATCATTCATAATGGGTTTGTTTATTTTTAACGTTTGTATGTATTTTTGCCTTCAGGCAGGTGCTGTGTACATGGAGACAAAATGCCCTTGCTCTTATACATGAATCCAAGGCAACTACTCAGGCAGATGAGCACTACAGGAGAACAATCCTGTCAAAGGTAGGATCTGTACAGCAGGTGCCAAGGTCTCAGTACACGTGCTGGTTCAGGCAGGGGTCAGGTAATTAGAAGGACCAAAAACTTAAATCTAAGAGCCACTACTAAGAGAGATGTGCAAAGTGGGAGTCTCATCTTGTTTTTACAGGTGTCTCTGAAACTTGTCTCTGTGAGCTCATGGCTTTTTCTCTTCCTTCTTCTCAATCCTTAGAAGGATGGGAAATCTAGTAGCATGATGTATATAGTAGTATTGGCGAGGTGGGGCAGGGAGGGGTAGGATGAAAGAAAAGAACACCTTGAAAAATGCCAAGGGGTCCCTCTGAAATACTTCGGTATTTAATTTGTAGGAAATTCTTACTGTCTGCTGAGCCTTTAGTGAAAAATGAGATGGAAATGGTTACCAGCAATGGGGGGAGAACACTGTGTCCCCTTCCATTGCAGTGCCAGTCTGTGTCCCATCTCCTGTTTGCCTTGTATCCTTAGGTGCTGCTGCAGTGGAGAGACACTGCCTGGCTACGAGCCTGTCACCGCCATCTGAAGGCTACAGCTGTGCTGGAGGCCAGGAAACATTTGGATTTAGGTGAGCTCATGGAGATGTTGAACTCTCAAAAGTCCTCATTGTCTGTGAATGAGCCAAGGGCAGTGTGTTGTGTCATCTGTACAGGTGAAGTGACTGGATGGTCTATTGACTTACAAAGGATGTCCCCACAGAAGGGAGTGAATTGGGACTCCAGTGATCTGCTGAAACCTGCCTGTGTTACTTTTGTTTCTCTGTTTGTTCTAATACTGTATAATGGAGGGTAACACTTCCTTCCTCAAAGGAATTTTCCATTACTAGTTTTGAGAACCTCAGACATCTGTTTTGAGGGCAGTGCAAGTAGTCTTACCAATTACTGCTTCAGTCTTTCTCTAGTCATTCATACTGAAAGACCCTCAAACTCTGCAAGCATTTTCATGGTACCATGGTACATCCTTGACATGAGGACTCTGAAACACAGAGGGCTTTTCTAAAGAGTGTCAGTGGCAGCAGGGAAGACTTGTAAGTCACAGCTCCCTGTCTGTTCACAGTTCTTCTTCCCATACTGAGTACTGTTAGTGCTGAGTGTTGTCCAAGTGTTGCTGAAACAGTTGGGAAGAGTAGCTGGTCACTTGATTCTCTGAGATTAGTTGTCTCCTTTTGATACATGAGTTAATTTATCTCCTCCTAACAGTGCACTTACAGAGCCTGTTTCTTCACTGGAAGGAATTAATGAGGGAGTCTCTGATGCTGAGGGCTCAGCACCACAGGGCAGCACAGCACCACCAGCAGCACTTGCTCCAGAAGTACCTGATGAAATGGAAACATTATCATCAGCAGTGCCTTGGAAAAAAGGTGAGAAGGATCAGGAACCTCACCAGCCTGTGGGAAGTTACAGGTGTGGAGGAACACACTGTTCCCTGGTCAGGGGAATGGCAGTCTGGGCTGAGGAGGAGCATGGCAGCTTTGTGTGCTGAGGAGGAAGGAGCAGGGCTGTGTCTGCCTGAAGAAACTGATAGAGATAACAGACTTAACAACCTGAGACTACTGCAAACGAAATCCTTGCTGGGCTCATGGATGTCTGCACATGGGGTTACACTGTAGGGCTCTTGGGTATTGAGGGTGGCCTCAACAGAACAAAGGGAGGGTGATAAAGGCTGTTTGCTAGCTGTTCTAATAGCATTTGGCTCAGATAAATGGGGTTTGTCTGCAAGTGACTCACTGTTTTGGTTGCCTTGCAGCTGCTGCAGAGAAGGGGAGATGAACTAATGACTCATAGACTTTGCTCTGCATCCTTTTCTTGCTGGAAAACTCGGGTGAGGAATTTTCCCCTGGATAGACACCTAGCTCCTTACTCGACATTCTCCCTTCTCCTTCATGTTCCATTTATACAAGGACCAAGAAAGCTTTATTTAAACATTTTCAGGATTTTTTGGTTCAGCTAGCACACAAAACACTTTGCCATAGACTGAGTGAACTGAGTGGGTTTTTCTGCTCTGGCTCTACCATCACTTCCTCCTTGCTTGGTGCATTGGCTGGTGTTCCTGGTGTTGGGTATGTGAACTCCTAACCTGGTTGCTGTGCATTTTTTCCCCTAACAGCTGTTGCAGCAGCGATGGGAAAAGCAGCAGACAGTGCAAGCGTTGTGGCACTGGTCCCTTTCAGTGCAGAGAAAGGTAAGGGGCTGGGCAGGGGCAGGCAAGTGAGTTTGCAGATGTGCTGATTTAACTGCAGTCAGCAGAGTGCACACTGAATGTCTCTTTCCTTTCCTCTCTGGGGTGCTCTATGTTATTTTGGGATGCTGGGAAAATCCCTAAAATTTCTTAGCTGATAAAAAAATATGCACATTTTTCCCCATCTGGCCTCAGCTGACTTAAATCTCTGTCCCTTTGTCATTGTGGCAGTGTCCTGCTGTTGCTGTAGCTCTGCCTGTTCCTATCCAGTGGAAGGGAGAGTGTTGCTGTCTGCAGGGGGAGTCCCTGGCCTGGAACCTGCCTGTAAAATACTCACAGCTCTCATTGTTCCTGTTGTAGGTATTTGATGCTTGGCTCAGGTTTGCCAAGGGGCAGCAGGAGAAGAAAGATGGCATTGAAGAAGTCCCAGGAATTCACCACACAACTCCTTTAAGGGAAGGTGTAACCCATGCCTTGAGAAACACTGCTGGCATCCAACAGCTGCAGGGGCAGCTCCATACCCAGCAGCAGCTGGAGGTGAAAGAGTGACTGCTCAGATACATATCCAGAACTGGGCTGCTCTGGTCTCTGCTCTGTGTGTGGGATGTGTGCTTGTGTGTATGTGCATGCATGTATCTTGGAGCTCAACATCCCAGCTGTTGTTTAGATCCTATGCACACTTCTGTCTCTGGTTCAAAGCATTTCATTCATCTGAGACTAGAGGACTCAGACTCATTGGGAACCTTTCTTAATGAAACTATTTTAAAACTGGCCAGTTTCTGCCATAGACAATACTCCTGACTGAAACCTTTGCATGTGGGTCAGGTCTCTAAATTCTGTGCCAAGAATGAAGCATTAGAGGCTACATCTGATCTTGTCTTAGCTTTGGCACTGCTTATACCTTCATATGTGGGCTTGTGTCACTTCTGCCTTTGAGTATCAGCCCAGCCCTGTGTGTGAAAAGGATGCCTGTACTGACTGCTCTCTTCCTGCTTCTGGGCAGCATTCCCAGCTCTTTTCCAGGTTTTCAGGATACCAGTTGTTCCATTTGCTAATGTGCAGCTTGTCTTGGTGCAGAAGTACCCAATTAATTCTCCTCACCCAAAAGTTACCACAGTGGACCTCTTGATTTAGTTTAGAGAGCTGGTATGGCTTTGAGGGCATCAGAAATCTTGGTTCCTTCTCTGTAGGTGATGTGGTGCTTCCTGCTCTCAGCCATCAGATGCTCTGCTATTCTCTGTGTTGGCAGGCAGCCTGTAGTCTTCACCAGCCAGTGTATTGTTGTGCCATGCTGTGGAAACAGAAGGCTCTCTCCCAGAAATTAAATAAGCCTTTTTCTTTTTTGCCACCTCTGAAGAAGCAAGTGACATTTAAAAGGCCTGATGTTAGTCCTGAGACAAGAGGACATTCATCAGAGGAAGAGCCATGGCCTTTAAAATGCAGACATCCACCACTTCACCCTGCTGAGGGGGGCTCGGTTCTCCGTGGCCTGTGAGTGTAAATTTCAGTCCCTCCTCTTTCTCTGGCATATAAGTAACTTTGCATATATGTAATCTATCTATGCATGTCTCATTTTTGTGTTTCCAAGTTTTCTCATTGATGACTTAGTTTCTGACTTAACTGACTTGCATCATGTGGCTGGTGGTACAGAGTTACACAAGAGCTGCTGTGTAATGCAAGCATCAGCCCACACATAGTGAAGGTGTTTGTGACTGTTTGTGCCAGTGCCAGGTAGAACCAGCTCAGCTGTAGACCTTGCACTTTGTCTTTCTCAAGGTACAACAGAATTTGTGGAGCATTGGCCATTTGTCATAGGAATAGTTACACAGAGAAATATTTGAAAGATGCCTTTGGTGGGACTTTGGCCATTGGGAGAGCTCATCTTGCCCGAGTGACCTACTGTCACTGAAGCTCTTGTTTTTTTCACTGAAGTCATCTGATGAAATGAGCAACATCAGGATCCTGGTGTACAGAAGCTGAACTTTCTTCTTGCCCCTTTCTTGTCCCTGGGGAAGCTATTCATTAAAAAATTGCTGTTGATCATGGCGCAGTTGCAAGGAAGAATTGTCTATGAAGCTTCTCAGTGCAGGACAGGGACCCCACAGGGAAATAAGATTGTAACTTCACATTGCTTTAAGCAAGTATATGCTGCCAAAAGAAGAGTTTCTGCCTTGTTCAGTTGTGTCACTTCCACCACTCAGTGTTGACACAACCATTCCCATGGTGAACTAGATTCTCACAGTAATACAGGTTGAAATTTAATTTTTAAGAATTGTTATTGCATGCAAGGAGAATGTTGCAGAGCAGGGATGAATGATGAAACAGAATTGTTTCTTTAGCTGCAATGTCAGCTGATGCCAATTTATGATAATCCTAAATCTGGGGCATTCTTCGTTCTGTTTTTCCTTTCAGAAATGCCATTCAACGAGCCAGTTTACCCCCACTGAAGCCTGCCTTCCCTCTGGAATCTCTAGCAAGCAAGGAACTGCTGGGACCTCCTTTCACTAGGTAGAAAATCTAATTTTAAAAGTAAAGAAAAGAGGGTGTGTGACTTACAGTTGGCATAGTACAGCAGCTAATTGGAGAGCTGTATGCAAGGGAATGACAGGAGTCTCCCCTTTTTTGCACTGACTGCAAAGGAAAAGACCAACAGGTTGCAATGTATAGTGACCTTATTCTTCTTCCTGTACAGGTCAGAGGTGCCCTTTCAGCAAACATCTATGAATAAATGTCCTGCACAGACTGGGAACTTAATGCTGACACCTCACATGGAAGAAAGTGCCTGTAAATGTCTATCCCAGATGGGCAATGCTGCTCATCCCCATCCTTCTCTCACTTGTGCTTCTCTCCCCCCATGGACACAGGGCATGCACCGTGCTGGGCAGGGGCCAGAGCTGTGGTCTCCTGCATCTTTCATGTCCCAAATGAGAGCTGGCTCAGAAGAGGTGAGTGTATTGCTGAAGGAACAATCAGTGTGTGTACTGGGGTGCTGTCAGCAGCCCTGTTGCTTACTGCTGTGTTTTCTTGTGGTTCTGAACTGCCCACCTGGATATTGAGCTGGTTTTCACTTGTTGTAGCTGTCATCTTTAAAGCTGACCAAGTGAACTGCCTCTGAATGCCCAAGAGCTGTTTACCCTTAGTCTCATGCAATCCACATGCGTTGTTCTGTGTCTCATGCCTTTTTCCTGGTTTTCCTAGCAACTGACATGAGGGTGCTGCTTCTTCAGAGTTCAGAGCAGTTACACTTGGCTGTCCAGATTGCAGGGATGTAAGAGAAACTCAGCTTAGGAGCAGTGGGTGTGTCTGAGAGCTTTGAAAAAAATGAAATTCATTTAACCTCCTAATAGGTGATTGCATTTTGAACTTACTGCATTTTGAACTTGTTCCACACAGAATGGGAAATTTTAATCTTGGTGAAATATCTCCATGCTAGAAATCAAAGAGCCCATCTTTTAAGCTCTGCTTCTTCTGTGGGATTTTATGAGAGGGGCTCAGCACCTACAGGAATTGTCTGAGTGGGAGTAGGACTGAGTAGGTCAGGTGCATCCTACTTGTAGGGCTGACTTAAGAAAATGCTTTGAGGAAAACCCCAATGTCATTCTGACCTTCCAGAAAGGAGGTCAGCCTGTGAATGGTCACAAAGGAGCTCATTCCCAACACTCTCAACAGAATCCTGTGGAGAAGAAGTTGCAGCCACATTTGCTGTCACCTCAAGGCTTGGTGGGAAAAGGGAGTCACCAGACTGCAGGTACATCCTCAGATCTAAACTGTAGCATCTGCTCATCATCTAATCTGTGTGGTCACTGCCACAAAATCTATGGGAGACAGGGCAACCTTGTGTGGCAGCATCAGGAGCTAAAGGGTACCAGTAAATGCAGTTTTATGGATTCTGCTGAGTCTAAAGCCCTGCTCCAGGCACTGAAGGATGGGAGCTGCTTGAGGCCAGCTGCTCTTAGCAAGAATGTGCTCAGGTGCTGGGGTGCTCATATGTACTACAGAACTTGCTTCAGGAGGGAAGCTCATCCAGTAGAGCTCTGAGATTTCCCTGTACTTACAGTGTGGCTGTAAAGGGGACAAATGGTGTCTAAGCACCTCTCATTTTGGTGTTTTTAATTTTAAGAGCATGAAATGTGTTCTGTAGGACTACTGTACTTAATTACTGCTAGACTAAATGTGAAAGGCCAAAACAGCATCTGTAATACTAAACCATCCACCAGAACATTTCCTCTTTTGTGTATTCAGACTGAGCCTTCAAGAGCTTGTACTGCTGTCAGAACTCCTGCCCTCTCACTGTACCTGATCCTTTGGGGTACAGGTCACAGGGTGACAAAACACGTGAAAAGGACTCGGGAGGGTTCCATTTTTCCTGTCATTAAAAATAATTCCTGTTTCTTTGATAAGAAGAAAGAGTGGTTGTCTGTTCTACCTCCATTGCTTGTGCCTTACGTCTTCCATTCAGCTGAAGGGAAAAAGAGGGAGCACAGTTGCAGAGAAGAAATGACGTTGGAGAGAAAGGTGGAAGTCGAACTCCGACATATCGAGCAGCAGATGCAGTACTACTACAGCAGGAAGCAGGAACTCAGGTAATGCCCCTTTAGCCAGCCTTTCTTCATGTTGTCCACTCTGTTGCACTTTTTCTGGTATCTGCCCTGGAAATTGTCTGTTCACAGCAGAACTGTGGATGAAACAGAGAAAAGTTCCAGAGATTTTTATATTTCTCCTTTCGAGTTCACTCCAGGTGAAGGAGAGTATATGCAGAACTATTTCTGTAGTCAGCCAAGTGGTTTAATTATACCTCTGGCAGCTCTTGCAAAAGCATGTCAGAGGTGTCACTGGGTGTAATCTGAAGACAGTACAAATAATTTGGGCAGTTGAAATTTAGCTTTTTGTTATTTTATCAAGAGGAGCGAGGACTGAGCTTTTCCAGCTTTCAGTGAAAAAAACTAAACATGGCTGGTATTTGGTAACTGCTCTACCTAGAACAAGAAAACAGAAATGCTCAAAAGAAATGGCATTTGGGGGGGATTTAACTGTCAGGAAAGGAAGTCAGGGACTAGAAGCAGGAGATGGAGATGACAGTTTTCAGTTTCCTCTGCTTTCCAGCATCTTCTGGTTTTTTCTTTTTTCTTTTTCTTTTTTTTCCTTTTAAAAGGTGGTAACCATTGACTGGTTTGAGACAAAAAATGGGTCTTATTGCAAGTATCAATTTCAAGTCTAAGTTGGCTTAGACTGTTCAGCTCTTAATTGGGATGAGAATCCTTCTAATCCATTTTATCAGGTGCTGTCAGCAGCAGGCACAGATTCTGCAGCAGTGGCTGGAAATGAGCACACAACCAGGAGGCCAAGATGGAGTGCAAGGAGTTCAGGAAGAACTGGGCCAGGTGTGTACACAGCATTTAAATTGAAGCTACTGAGGTGGTTATCACTGTGCCATGCACTTTGCCTAGAGGCTGATGGTAGCTGTGAGGAATTGTGTAGTAAGCTGTTAGTAAAACGCCAAGAGAAGGGAAATTTGTAGTCAGAAGTAGGCTGAGGAGCACAACAGGCTGTGTAGATTCATCTTCCTGTTTGTTGAGAAATGTAACTCTTGCTCCAGTAGACCTTTCTGAGGCTATTTCCAAACTATGGATCAAGCTTTCATAGACTCAATCTCAATATATTTTCTGCAATTCCTCAAGACAATTCCCTGTGTGCAGGCTGGACCTGCACTGCTTTCAGGCCCCAAGTTCCCAGAGGTGGGGGTGCTGGTACCTCTGCCTCCAGCCACTTCTGAGCTGTTCCTGAGGGACACTTACTGGCCCTCAAGTGAGAGAATACAAAAGCTGCTGGAGCAGCTCTTGCTGTCAGAAGGAGTAACTACTGTCTCACTGTACAAACTCATGTTGATGCACTTTTGTTCCCTTTCAGCTGCAGGTGAGGATCAGCACTCTGACCAAAGCACAGCTGGCTGAGAGAAACCACGTGCAGGCCCTGCTTGCCCGCCTGCGAGACATCCAGCTTGCCCTGCATCTGTAGTGCAGCTACCACCTCCTCAGCTTGGGGGTAGGACTTCTGCCCCTTCCACACCAGGGGATGATGGGAGAGATGTATCCCTTCACTTAATTCTGTGTATGGCATTTATATTTGATAAATTAAGTAAAATAAGTCTGCTTTTCTTATTGTTACTCTAGCTGATCAAAACCAAACTGGAGCTACATCTACCTCATGCTGCACTTTGCAATACCTAGTTCAGGTTACCTGTCATGCCACAAAGATAAGCAACACAGATAAGACTCTTTATTTCAAAATGTTTGCAATTAAATGAGTTCATGTCAGTAAGTCATACACTTTGACATACAAAAGTACCGTGCTACTGATACAGTTGAATTAAATGGATTCTCCATGCAGGAGAAATTCACAGCATTATCAGTACCCTCGAGGAACTTGGTTTTCACTCCTGGGGTGCATTGCTGGCCCCTGCATCACAAGCAATGGTGGTTTATTAGCTCGCTCTGCACAGTATTACAACCATCATAAAAACAGCCACTTGCATGCTGAATCCTCTCTTCCTTTTCTGAGATTTCTAATAAAGCAAACATCAAGCAACCCATGCTCCATCACTAGACTAATAGTTACCTTCAGATACTCTGGATGATGCTGCTGAGGAGGAAGAAAATAAAGCTTTAACTTCCTTTGGCTCTGTCTGGATGTCACAGACCTCAGTGGGAAAGAGGGAAAAGATTCAATTGTCTTTTTCTCCCTTCCACTGGAACAAATTTGCTTTCTCTTGTTAACATGACATTGATGTTTAATCAAAAAGCTCACCCTAACTTTATCCTCTCGGGGCTGATATTTGCCTTACTCTTTTCTCACTCTCCAGGGTTTAAAAAGACTTGTATCTGGTACTATGCTGCTGCAGGAGTAAACGTGCTAATGCCAAGAAGTTTAACAAGATAGGTGGCTGAGAGCCACTTCAAGCTTTCAAACTCCTCCCTGTGTAAAGTGAGGAAAGACTGACTCCTGGAGCCAAATGACTTTTCTCCTGCTTGTCACCCAAACAGCCACCCTCATCTGACTCATGCCTGGCTACATCACTTAGAGGCAGCGTCTTGTCCCTTCCTTCCCGATGACAAGCTAAGCATACAGGACTTGGCAAACTGGACATTTGTACAACAAAATTATAATATTCTATTTTCTGCAGTGCATACAAAGAAGGGTTTCTTCAGGAGATCAGAGCTGGTCAAAGCCTGTCATCTCCTTGAAGTAGCAGAAAAGTAGCTCAAGCAAGGAAGTAGTATGAGAAATCTTTCAGAAAGCACAAAGGCAGGTTTCATAAGCGTGTCCACTCCAACAAGCTCTGGACAGCAAAATCAGTTCTAAATGTTTGAGTGCTGGGACTTGAAACAGTTTATTCTTAAAAAATGATACATTGCTTTAAAATTCAATTCCTCTTCACTTTGGCAGTGGTTTTTGTCAGTGCCACATGCAGTAGATCCAAGGTGTTAGATTTTAACTCTTCTTGATGTGCAGTCACAAAGAGGTTCTAAAATTTTACAGTGGATTAAGCATCAGCACAAAGATTTCAGCCCCCAGCACATTCCTAGCATTAAGTATGAGGGCAGAAGTCAGAGCCAGTGTGGTTTTTTGTTTTGTATTTTGAATAAGAGGAGTTGTTGCCAGTCAAGGAAGGGCCAGATTGGCATCTGGGAAGCAACAGGGGATTTCTTTTAAGAGCCATAAATATTTTAAACACAGTCAGTGCATAGGGCATTTCACTCTGTGCAATAAAAATTGGTCCTGAAGTAGCTGAAGCTGTCCTGTAACAGAGGAACTAATTCTTCAAGAATTTAGTGACAAAGTAACAACATACATAGCAGAAAGTAAAAACATATTTTAGTTGCCATCACATCACCCAAGAAAAATATGCCCTGTGTCTTCTAACTCCTTAATCCAAGAGGTGAAATTATCTGTCTCTTATAAAGACAAAAACTTTTAAGGCCTGGAATAGCAAAATAAAACCATGGATTAGGAAGAGGACACAGAGCTTTGTCTGTCTTTAAAAAAAAGGAAAAGAAAATCCCAAGATGACAAGTTCTGTTGTCTGGAATGCAGACACTGTTTCCAGATTTAAAATACAGTGCAAAGTCCATTTTTAAAGGGACAATATCAGACAAAAGAGCTAAAGTTGTCCAACAGTACAAAACCTAAGAGGAGTGTCACTCATTGTACTGACTGACTTGCACATTTTGCTTTGTTTGGGCCATGAAGCCACACCAGCAAATTTCACTGTTTGGCCCTCTGTGCATTCCGAGACTGCATTTATCTAAGAATTTAGTCAGAGTTTCTTAGAATAAAATAAATATGAGAATATATTCTTTACTCAAGGTCTGAAAAACAGATACTGTAGATAAAAGGTACAAGGTCTGACTCAGCCTGTCAGTGTCCCTTTAAATACAGGTAATCTCTACCTCCACCCTTTCCCACTGCACCTGCCTAGGAAGGCTTAAAAGGGACTCAGAGGCTCTAAGAACATAATTATCCTGTGGCACATTCAGGGGAGAACATGAAAGACAACAGGCACAGGGTGGGCCAGAAACCACCGTGGGCAACATCTTTAAAGGCAGCTGTACCCAATACATCCATGATCATTCAATTCAGTTTCTACATTCAGCAGCAGGTAAATGTAGACCAAATACTTTCAAGTTTAACGCAGCAGTGACATCTTTTTTTCTCCTCACCCAGGTCCTGCTGAGTGATACAGACTTGATAAGTGAAACACTCAGTGGTGTGAAAAGAGTCCCTTTTTATAGAAAATCTTCATGCTGAGACAGTTCCTATAGAGAGCCCAGTGCTTCTCCAAAGCGGATTTTCTGTCCAGCTTTGAGGTTGAATTTGAAGTCCTTGGGTG
Source organism: Sinosuthora webbiana (assembly GCA_013397395.1). Lineage (NCBI taxonomy): Eukaryota > Metazoa > Chordata > Aves > Passeriformes > Sylviidae > Sinosuthora > Sinosuthora webbiana. Next base: position 1,109,075 of record VXBN01005084.1, read on the forward strand.
CCTCAAAGATTAGTACGATCGTAGAGCCTAAATTAAATTCCCCTAAATGTTCCCCTTTCCTCATGGGGATTCCTTCCTTGTTGTTGTTGGATATGAAGCTGAAGTCATTGTAGGAACCTTTAGAGTAGCTTGGGCTGTTCGTGTGCAAGTCCTGTACAGAGAAGGAAGAAGAGAAGGATTTACTGAAGGATTTCAGTGCTCTCTATTCATTCATCACCACAGCTGTGGACTGCACATACTCAGGCATTTTCCATGCAGGAACTCAAAGTTCAAAGATGCAACAGGAATATTTTAAAAATTGTCTGTATTGGAGACAACACTGTTTAAATAAATCTTAGAATATCAGTACTGTGAAACACCCTAATTTCAGGGTAATAAGATTTTATTTTTTTTTTATTTTGTTGTGCTGCACCAACCTCAGCCATTAACACCAGAAAGGTGCTTGCTGTCATCCTGCTCACCTGGTCAAAGTAGATGCGGATGGAGCCCACATTTGTTGCTCCTACAGCTGTTAAGGAGAAGAAGCCGTGTTTCCAGTCACCTGTCAGGACAACCCGTTCATTGTGGCAGAACAGTTCCTTGATCCAGCGGGCAACTCCGGGATTGACAGACATCAGAGAGCCTGAGGAAGTGAGAAAATACTCAGGTTAGGTTGTCTGGTTTGTAGAAATATTGTAATGCCACTCAGATGGTGTTTTCAGTATAACCGGAGCTGACCCAGTAAACAAGTCTGTCAGTTATTTGTAGGAAGAGAGGCAAGTGCCAGGCAGAGCAATTGAAAGAGAAGTCTGTGCTGTAAACAAAGGGGTCACAGAAGGATGTGTGTGGCGGCTCAATCTCTCTCTCATGGTGTTTGAAACCAATTCCAAATACTTAGGTTGTTTCTGGATACCAAGAAGTAAAATATTTTTATCTGCAAAAACATCTGATCCCAGCTCCATTAGTGAAACTGTTTGGTTACATTTTCTTTGCCAAGCACAAGCAGAGATCATACTTTAGGCTGCTGTTTGGTGTCATCTGCAGAACTATCTGTATTTCAGGTGCAAACTGAATAAACAGTGTTTGGGAACAAATCAGGTCAGCATGCATCAAGGGGTACTTCAAAAAACTCAAACAGTTTGAACACAATATAAATATTTTCACTATTTGTACGTGATTTGCTCTGGTAAACTATACAGCTGCAAAACTCATTACTGTTTAGGACAAATCAGTATTCTGCCATTCTGTACAACTTCTGCACTGGTGTGTCTCATTCAGCAGTGGCCCACAGCAGTGCCTCCCTCCAGAGCTGCTCTGCAGTTGTTTCCTAGGAACAGGAACCAACCTGGGAAATGCCGTCGGTGTGACACCGTCCAGTCCGTGGGCGAGTGGAAGCAGTGATAATCCCCTGGTGCAAGGTAAATGACACAGTGGTACAGCTCATTCCCGTCCTTTGTCACAAGCTGTTGCTGAAAAGAGTTACCAGGTGGGGCTGCAGAGAAAGCAGGGAAAGGAAGGGGTTAGAGATATTCCCCCTGAGGTCATCTACCACAGCCAGGCAGTCTATCTTAGAGCCAGGGCAATAGCAGAGGATTAAATGCAGCCCATGTGGATTGGTGAGACTACACAAACATATGTTTCATCCAGGAATCGAATATTTCCAAGTGTTCCTTTCCCTTTACAAGAAAGTTACATCCTGGATTGTTTCAATCATAGTGAATTTTTTTCTTTTGGAGTTTACCCTTCCCTAAGCAAAAAAGCAGAAACTGAAATCCAGTACAACAGAATTTTTATTAAAGCTACCCTTTAAGAACAGAATTTGTGAAGAGCCCTCTAAGTCATTAGAGGGGCAGTGCTTGAGCATGGATCTTGTTAAGGGGTAGCTTATCCAGTTTTTGCTAGGCAGTGCTTGGGCCCGTTTCAGTGTGACAGCAGGAGTGCTGCAGCTATGGTATTGCAACAGATCTTGGAGTCAAGTGTAGGAATCAAACAACTCAGTTCAGATAATCAGAATGAGGCAGGCATGACTGTATAAAGCCACTGGTGAGAAACAGAAGAACTAGAACAGCGACATGGTTACCCTCAAATAAAACAAACCAAAAATCAGACCTGCTTTTGTTTCTGACAATGCAAGAAAATGTTACTTTTTTCCATCTCTCTTAGTCTCGTGAGGTCTGAGAACACTGAAAGGGCACAGCAGAATAAATGCAGAACTGACACAGAACTCACCCTGACTAAAATGCATTTCCTCTGTGGAGATGCGAGGTCCCAAGAACGATTCCAGAGAATACGTGACCCCTTTTACTTGCTCCACTTCACAGTTTTTTACCTGACCGAAATTAAGGATCTTTCCATCAGAGGGACTAATCTACAGCAAAGAGAAAAAACAGAAACAGTCAGCAGTTCATGAATTGCTCATGAAGCAGTGCCATCCCTGTGGGGGCTGAGGGAAGCTGGCAGCGCTGGGCAAAGCCCTCCCTCCCTCTCACTCACCACGCTGTGCACGCAGCAGACCGGCCGTGCCTGCGGTTTCAGCTTCCTGCGGAAGAACTCGCTGAGGTTCCTGTAGTGGTGCAGATCCTCCACGGCCGCCTCCTTCATGTTCACGCCGAAGGTCCAGATGTACAGGCTGTACACCGGCTTCCGCAGCCACGTGGGCAGCTCCACCTGGTTCAGGCGGCCCCAGGCCCGCGACAGCAGCCGGGTCGGGACTGACTTGTACAGGGCAACCTGAGGGAACAATTGCAGCAGGTCAGTGCTCTCCCCACTGATGGCCTTCTTACTTCTCCCCCTAGCACTGCAAGGATCAAACTGTTCCTGCAAACCCCTCCCTTGAATTCATGGGTTACAAGTAGCCTTTGAGGCAGCAAAAAATTTACACTGCACTTCATTCCCTCCATTCTGGTCAGAGTAGACAAGAGACAGGATGAAATTTATTATAACTTTAAAGTGAAGCCAGAATTTCCACTCCCTTGCAGGCTGAAGCTCCACGTTGAAGTTACTGGAAACTGCCCAATGTACTTGGTAGAGAAAAAAGAGACACTGCACATCTTCTAGTAGAACACTAATCCAAAAAGTTTAACATTACCAATGTGTAAATTTCTCTGAATAACCAAATGAAAATGACTTCTCAGTGTTGGATGACATGCTCCTCAGATGCAGGATACTACTGAGGGTGTTTCCCACACCCAGTATTGTGTGCTGTATGCTCTAATGACACAAGATCCATCAAAGAAATGTACCCACTGGATGCAGCTACACAGGTATAAACTTACACCAGCCTTACTCCTTCTCTCACAACAACAGGAGTTGCTAATTGCAAGAATATAAAGTGCCTTTATTTCTGTAGAAATACACCTTTGAACTTGCACCAAAGCCCAAGTTTTAGCAAGGAAAACAAATGAAACAAAGTTGGCAAGAAGCCTCTGCTGTTGATGGAAGTGGACAGATGACAACATCTTTCTGTTGATAATTCCAGCAGACAGCTCTTCTGGGGTTTGTGGTACTTGCCGTCAGCCAGGAAGCTCACATGGCTATGATGTAACTGTGGGGAGCTGGGGAATATGGACCAAGGGAACTGAACACTCTGAAACCACTTTTGCAAAGGAAGTGGTGATCTGCTGACTGGTGCTGTTTTGGAACAGCTACATTCAACTGGCAGCTAAAACTTGGGGTTTTTCTTAGTGAGAGTTGTCATTTGTTCTCAGTCATATCCTTCATGATAAAGTCTTGCAAAACACAGCCATAAACACAAACAGAAGTACACACTGGCTCCATCGTATCAAACACAGCCAATTAAGATTTCACTTACAAATCACCATCCTGTGTACATACAGGGATATTTCTGAAAGGAAGTACCAACCTAATCTTACTTCAGATAAAACCTTCTAAATGAACAAACCTATACTTTAGGTTATAGAAGCTTAAGTACTGAAGAAAAATATGCTGCCATTTTATTTGACATGCCCTATACTGTATTAATTTCTAAAAATTAACTTTGCTGTTTTCCACCAACACAGAAAATGTACATACAACTATAAAATCACACAAATTGTCAAAAGTGGTATTTCCTAGCAGCCCCTTCTCTTCAAAGGAGCTTGGTTTTCAAGTCGATGGGATCAAACAGAACAGATGTTCAATAAAATAGGCTTAAGAATGGCAATTTTGTTCCTGTTTGCAATCAAAATACTTACTTGGTTGTTGGATTCTGACACTGCATGATTTGTGAGGACAATTACTATGTGTAAGGCATCCCATACCCTGCTTTCAGCAGTGCCAGAGCAGAGATTTGCATATCATTTGGACATGCTGGACTAGAAATGCTCAATGAACTTGAAGAACAAACCCTAATGGTGCAAAAATAACAAAAAACAAGAGACCATTTCAACGGGACCAGGAAAAGGAACCTGCCAAGAGGTTTGGCCTTCCTTGTCCTAGCCCCAGTACTGTGAGGTGACTGAATTCCTTCAGAAGTTTCTGCAGACCTTCCCTGACTGTTAGAGGACAAAGTAATTCTCTGCTTCTGAAAAAGTCCCTTGTCTGTGAGGCAATCCATCAACACACTACGAACAGTAAAAACTGAACAGAAGCATGAATTGCACCTCTGCTCTCACACCAGGCTGTCCTGCATGAAGCAACTCTTCCCCCCAGCTGCTGCCAGCTCCTCCAGGACACACAGCTCCCAGCAGGCACACGAGACACCTGCTCACACTTACCCTGCTCATAGGCCTCCATCCCACTCTGGTCAAGGGTTTAAGAGCACCGAAAGGCAGAAGGTAATAGAGAATAGTCAGAGGCCAAGAACGGAGTTTCAGAGCAGGCCTAGACATACAGCTCAGCTGGCCCAACCTTCGCCTCAGGGCCAGCTGGGGGAATTGCAACCTGAAAGATTACATACACAACATCAGAGGGTCAGGCATCTCAGCTTCCCACAACTGGGGTCAGCTATTCCTGCTAAACATTTCTTAATCGTTGATACTACAAGTCTTTAGTCCTTTATTTTGATCAGTTCTTCCCCTTCCCAAAATAGAAGAACAGTTTATCTAAAAAAACAAAAGTTCTCTGCCCAAATAATGGTGTTCACACTCACAGGTCCCGTTTTATGAATGACACCCTCAAAAACTGGAGGTAAGAGCAGTTTCCAGGTCTAAAAGCCTTCACTGAGTATCCTGGTTCTGAACAGGGAACATGTGCACAGAGCCAATATTTCCACTACTGCACAATGATCTAGCCTCCATGGCCCAATAATCCACTTCCCTGCCCCATAACCAGCTGCATCTCTGATTTTTTTTGTTACATGGGTGTCCTGACTGAGAGGGATCTCATTTTGCACAAATGGCCATGGGGAGAAGTTGACCTTCTAACTCTCACAGGGAAAAGCTGCTCAAGCTTCTTAGCAGAGGACACACATCAAGGGCCTGCAAGTTCAGACCTTTGCAGGAGGTCTGGATGCAAAACCCTGATGCAAAACTCATGAAAAACCACTGGCATTTCCAAGGTCACATTATCAAATGGAAATCTGTCTACCTGAGGGCAAACTATTCAATTGACTGACCCAGCTCCTGCCTAGGAGACTGTTCTGCAACCAGGACACAGCAACGTGTGCACACAAACTCAAGACAAACTGTGTATGTCTTTCCAAGATGGAAAGACGCCACGAATTTAAAAGGAAGTTTTCTTGCCAATTCGTTCTTTTCAAAACTTGGATCAGAATTAAAATACCAGGCAGACAGGTATAACTGTCACCACTTTGGGATGAAAGATGGTGATTTTGGCTCAGGGATATTTTCTCTGCAGTGAACACAACTTCTTTCCCCTGAAGAACTAATAAATAAACAGAGAACGATTTGTGCATCCTAATGCAACAGGGAAAAAGAACCCTGAGCAGAAGTGCTGTCTTAGCAGAGTTAATGCAGGCTTCTCAGCAGGAGGTGGGACTGACTCACATGGGAATAGGAAGGGACACTTCACATTCTCCCTCCATCCCTACCACCCAGCAGCCTGCAAGGGCTGGCAGGCCAGGAGCGGGTTGGGTCCCGTCCTCCCCCTCCTGCTGCTCTCCCCCCCTTCACTGCAGTCGCTCCTGGACCAATCCCTGCAGAGCTGCATCGCTTCAGAGCCCTGGGGCTTCTCACTGCCTTGGCCTGGTTTCAGAGCGGCCCCTCAACTCATTTTTCCATTCTCCTAGTGATGGAGAGTAGAAGGGAAAGCAATGAAAGCTTTCCCATTCCCCTTGTCATGGAACAGCGTGCCCTTCTCTGCCAGTGCGATGTATAAGGAGCTTTACAGTAATTAAGCCAAACAAAAGCTTGGCAGATGGCTCCCGCTCCTCCTGCCCAGAAACCCTCCCAGCCTCCCTCCCGCTCCAGCCACCATTCCTGCAAAGCAGAAAACACTCGACAGTACCTGAAACGGGTTCTCCTACTTGGTGTCCCACCGGCAGAGGCAGCCGGGCCTGGACTCTCCAGCTGTGGGTGCTGGTCCCCGGCACAGCTGCCGCTGCCGCCGTTCCCTGAGCGCAGCCTCCGGACATGAATTTTAACTTTGCGGAGGTTGTAGCAAGAGGGTGGAGGGTTAGATAAAGCTTTGTAGCATCTCACCATTTCCCTGTGTGGAGCTCTGGTCCCTGCAGGGTGTTTGACTGACACATCGTCAGGGTGACGGCTGTTGCAAGGCTCAGTCTTTTCTCCTCTACCTCTCTTTCCTTTGCTTGCTCCGGCATAGGAGAGAGGACACGGCGTCACAGTTCCTAAATCCCTCGCTGGCTTGTCTCTGGATTCCCTCTCTGTTTCCCACTTGAATCTCTGCTACGAGGGTTGCAGCTATTGCAAACAAACAGGCATTGTGTCACATTTCAACATCCCGCTACAAAGCCGACTCTGCACACGATAAAAATGAGCTGTCCATATGAGCAGTCCTTGCTTCTTGCTAGTCCGGGTGGCCATTGAAACCCAACTCCCCAAAAAACACCCTGCAGGCTGTCCCAGGCTGCTGGGCAGCGATGCACTAGTGAGAGGAGCAGCCAGCTGGCCTTGCACAGTTCATCCCAGCACCAGCCTGATTGCGAGGCTGGGAGGAGGAGTGGGGCGGAGAGGAGGAGGAGATAACTCCCAGCTTCAATTCTGCAGTGCAGCAGCTGCTGCTAAGAGTTCTGGACTGTTGGGCACCAAAAAATCCTTTCCTGCTCTTAGTGTCCAGCTTGTAAGTAACAAAACAGAACGGAAAGGAATGTCTTTCTGTTTGACAACCCTTGCCAGAAACAAACATCCATCTGCACAAGTCTCCTTCCATCTCAAAACACTCACTTCAGGGAACAGGTAATGGACATTCTTTCACAAATAACCAGATACATACCAAATAAGGGCCAGCTTAAGATTGGGTATAAAAGAAGTGCTATGCACCTATTTTGTGATTTTCAGTACTGTCACAGTTTTTATGTCCTGTAGAACTAAAATACAAAACAGGAGTAAAGGAAGCTGTTTTGATTTTTAAAGACCAAAGGCAGCTGTGTTTCTATCTAAGCATTCTAAGTGTACAGAGAAAATTCACTCCAACCCTATAGAACACAGCTTAAACATTGATTTTCTGAATCTCCTGTGACTGGGTTTGGATTGTTAAGGGAGCCCTGGTTCAAAAAGTGGAAGTCAGATAGCTACATCTCACCTCAAGATTAAACCAAATACTCAGAACTATTTCAGGGCTGACTCTCCAGTGGCTCCATTTCACTTCTGCTTTCTGCTAAATCTGGGTTGAAAACAAACAAAAACCCCCCTCCTTGTTTCCAAAGCCTTCTAAGCACCATGAAAACTGTGGCTAACAGTAGATCAAAAAGAGCACTGTTGCTGTGATTGAGGGAAAGGCTTGCATTGTAATAGGGATAAGGCGGGAGGAGTGGGAGGACCAGCAGGAAAAGCTAGAATTAACTAGCTAATGGCAGCCCAGTCAGGCCTCAAAAGGAGAATATTCACACAGTAATTGTGTATTTTGATTGGCCTTCAACTCCAAATATTCCAGATACTCCCCAGAAACACCTCAGGAGATCCTGCATTAGAGTATTTTTCTCAAGAAGAAAACTTCTATATGGTGTTCTGTGTGTGTCAGGAAGTTCTAAGACCTGTGTGCATGTTGTTTAAGCTGAATTTTAACAACTGTATATTTAAAAAAAACCCAGCTAATTGAAAGAAGGCAAATTTAAGATCAATGAAAGCACTCAAAATATACTCCTTCCTCCCTGAGTCTTGTGCCAACTCTTTTTGTTTTCCTATTTAAAGTATCATTTAGTCTTTCTCTGGCTGGCACAAGAAACTCCTACACAACAAAAACGATGCCATCTGTATGTAAAATACTGAAAGCAGTTAGCCAAAATCCTATCAAAATTCAAAGAAAAGCAACGAGGAGCACAGGGGAGCTACTTCTCAGTTCACCAGGAACATTAGAAATTACCACCAGTAAATACTTAATTTTAAACAGCAACAAGCTAAATTGACAACATGGTTTCAAAAGGAACTTCATCAGAGCAAGACAGAATTGTTTTTCACACTGAACACGTGTGTTCACAGAACTGTGGGGAGGGAGTTTGTTTGGCACTGGTGGAGCTGGGCAGGAGCAGCAGAGCACCCAGCCCAGCAGCTCCGGCAGCCTGCAGGGAACCCTGCTCCCCATCCCATCTCCTCCTGTGCAACCTTCACCCTTGCAGAGAGACAGAGCAAATCCAAGTCTTATCACATCTGCTTCAGTGCTCTTCCCTTCAGGATAAGGGAGGTAACCCACAAGCTGTTCCACTAAAATTTAATTTTATCCCTCAAAACAACTTTAAGGAATTATCATGTTCTCAACTGAGTAACCATGATTCTATGGAGACATGTACCCAGCTAAACAGCTGACCTGCTCCACAAAAAAGCCCAGACACTGAAATGTTCTGCAGCCTGATGCAGTGGGTAGTACCACCCTTCAGTCCGAAACAAAAAGCGTGGGGCAAGAGAGATTCCTCTCCAGGAACAAAAAAACATGAGTGTTAAAAGTTTTTTTTTTCCACTTCTGAAAAAAACTGCACGCAGCCAAGTAAGAAGTTTCTCTAAAGTTCTGTTCTACTTCCCTCATTCCATTCACCAGGATGCCAACACCTGAGTCCTGCTGAGATGCTGACATGCCTGGCCAGTTGCCATCCCTGCTGTGCCTGCCCCAGAAGTAACATGCAGTTGCTACAGTGTAAGAAGGCTGAAATGAAAAGTGCACCCTGAGTTTACCTGCTTTCCATGGTGAAAGGAACAAGGACTGCTCATCAAACAGCTCATGATAGAGGAACTCATATAACGGCATCTCAACAGCTGGACCTCTTGGGATGCAGGCAGTGCCCACAGCCTGGCACCATCAGCTTAGACAAAAAGCTTTAACATTCTTGGTTTGTAGGGGTTGCACACCATTATCAAACTCCCTCACCTGTCTGAACTCACCAAGAATCCACGCTGGGCAAATAAAGCAGCAGTTACCAGCAGGTATCAATCCACAGAGAACTATTATCTCATAGAGGACTGGTAATCTGCCAGCTATGCAACACCCTTCTACTCTGTCAGCTCATATAAGCATCAAATCCAGTGACCTCTTTTAATTACTTGTCAAATAGTGAACTACTAAGGTCCTTCTCTCAAGTTTTAAAAAACGACACAGCAAAGCAGTTGCAACAAAGACTAATATGCAACTGAATCAAACCTGCAGTCTCGATTTTAAACCATAAGCATGAATCATTAGGCTTGGAATGTGCTGGTCAGTGCTCAAAGCCCTTTGGTCAAACTTTCTCTATTTGGTCACAGAACTACTGTTTAAAAAATGCACCGAATGCATCCCAGTGCTGTACTCAAGTGCCAGCAAAAACTTCGGTCTCGCACTGAGGGGCGAGGTACTCTGTGACCGCTGGGAACGGTTCCGTTCCTTTCCCAGCGGTAACTGTTTAGTATCGCACACGTCATCCCGGCTCCCACCCAACCTTCTCCGCAGGCGGCCCGGCAGGACAAACACTGGATACTCCAGAGCCAGGCAGGAGCTCCCCAGCCCCGAGAGCACAACAGAACTGCCCCGATGCTGCTGGGAAACCTGAGCGCACGCTGAGCGTCTGCCAAGGCCACGGGATTGCCGGGCAGCGCCTTCGGCCCCGGCTCCACCGGGAGGAGTTTTCCAACGGGACCGCTCTCCGCGGATTTACCAGCGCTGCCGAATGAAACGTACCGTGCTCGGCTGCATCCGCCCTTACTGTCTGAAATTCTTTACTTCCCATTTGAAAAAAAAAAGCCTTTCTATACATCTTCTCTCTGTGTATTAGGAAAGACCCCCTTTCATTGTTTTCCCCTAACTTTACAATGCTGTTTCAGTTGCTCTCTATAAATAGAGCAGGGAGCAAAAGTAGTATTTCAGGATAGCCTAACTGGACGACTGGGTTCTGAATTCTGGGCAAAAAGATATTCTGTCTCAAAGATATTCTGTGAAGCAAGGAGATAAAGCTTATTTATTTTACAAAGTGACATGAAATTTGATGGCACCCTTTTAATACTTTGTAGTAATCATTTCCAATAAACGGTTTAAAACAACACTCCCCAGTACTACCCGCTACTATCGCCCCATTATTTTAGCTTAAGATATGGGTAAAGCAAACTCTCAGCTCCATACAGGGTCTCTAAAGGAAGCACAAGCCGCGTTACATCCTTCCCACCCGGCGGAAGCTGCGCAAAGGCTCCGGCGGCTCCTCGGCCCCCTGCCCGCCCCGCGGGACTCTGGACTCCGATAAGGCTGGTCCAGCAGCCTCATTCTGTTTAAATCTACTCAGAGATTACTCATGAGTCGACTTTGGAACATCACCTGAAATTTCCAGCGAGGCAGAGTGAATCACCCCTTGGCCGCCAACCCTCGCACATCTGCCCTGCGGTCCAGCAGCCCTTACCTGATGCCCAGGGAAGTCTCCTTCGTCCCGGCTTTCCAACTTCAATCGCCGAAATACGACACCGACCCTTCCTTCCAAAGCAGTTTTCAGACACGTGAACAAAGTTCAGCGGACTGCGGACCCCCCCTCCCATGGCGCCGCGGCCATCCCGCCCTCGGGGCCCCTTCTCCGGCCGGGCAGGGGAGCGGATGGCGGCCACAGCCTTCCCCCGCCCCGGCAGCTCCGCACTTACCTCCCGTCGGTGGCCCCGGGTCCCGGCCCACGGCCGCGCTCCCGCTCGCTGAGCCGAGCTCCGTGTGCCCGCCCCAGCCTTAAGGAAGCGGCGCGGGCGGCGGCCCTGCCCCGCCTCGCCCCCAGCCACAGGCGCTGCTCGGCGGCTCCTTCCAGCACGGCCCCGGCCCCCGCGGAGGAGGGGCCAGGGCAGCACAAACGCAGCGGAACAGGCACCGGAGGGCTCCGGAACACGGCGACGGCGACGTCGCGCCCGAGGGATAAGGAACTGCCCTGGGAGGGTCGGGCACTCCCGGGGACCAGCGCTCGGCTTCCCAAAGGGCCGCCGGCCTGGGCACCGGGGAAAGAGACTTGTCGGGGAGCAAGGCAGCGGTGCGGATTCCGTGCGCTGCACAGCCTCCCTGAGACTGCTTCCCACCGCGAGTCCTGCTGCGGGAACACCATCCCACAGAGGCACCGGCAGCCAAAGTGTGCTCCAGTCTCATGAACTGCTTCCGAAACGCTGAGATAAATTGCTCCATAAGCCCAGCAAGATGCTCAGGAAGTTGCACGAGATAGAACACTCATCTACTCAAAAAGCCTTTCCACTGTTTAGATTTAAAAAACCCCCACAAACCCAAACTGATTTTACTTGGTTCAATTTTCCAGGACAACCGAGAAAAACATTTACATCATCGCATCCTTGACACAATTTGATGCTGTTGAAATGTCACTGGTTTTAATATTTTCTAACCATCTTTCTTGTGTACTTTGGACCACTTTACAAGGATTTTTCATAATTGCATACATGCTCCAATAAAACTCCAAGCATCAGAATCTGTGAGCAAGAATGAGGAATAAGAGACCAACTGGAGATTGTATTTCTTCTGAAGTTGGATTAAAAAAAAAAAATCAGATATTCTTCCATTATTAGCCCTTTCCTGAACTTGAAACACACCTCTTATCATAATACTAAATGTCTACTCTGGGCCAAGAAAAGCACCTTCGGTATTGTACTGCCATATGAGCTCCAGTATCCTCTGTTACATAAATACAAGCGCTTCCTGACATCAGTAGTAAAGGCTGTGTTGTTCTTACCTCCGAGAATCCAGATCCTAAACCCATGCTCCAGCACTTTCCTAGTGAATTAAGTTGTTTTTGAAAACTGGCCCGTGACAATAAGCTGCAGTTTGAACACTTTAGCTCACTTCCAGAGAGGTTTACTGTGCTTTCCTGGCACATGTCACTCCAACAAACACTGCTCTTTCCTTACACAGAACAGAACAAACTACAGGAGCAAAGGACACCTACAAGCTCAACTCTCAAAACTCTGGTTCATCTGGTCACTCTGCTCCTCCAAACTCCCCCTCTGGCCAAGGTTTCCCACAGTAATTCTGTGATCCTGTACCAACAGTGCCCTGGTGCCTAGGTAAGAAACAAAATGCCTCTAGTTAGCATATGAATGGCATGCCATGCATGCAGATCCCAGCCAGGAAATGTTCTGTGACAGCAAAGATTTGGAACAATAAGCTTCCATCCATCTGATAAACATCTACCTGTCTCCATCCAAGCCCTCTGCTTTACCTCATCTAATTAAATGAAAGCTGATCCCCACTGGTATTCACAGCAGGAGACACTAAGGCCTTAATCAGCTCAAGCTATTAGCAACAGAATGTCTCCAAGAAAATTACACAAAGAAAGGGTCTGTGCTAAAGAAACAACAGTTCTGTCTTTCCCTGTGGAGAAACTTAAGGGACACTTGACTTACACCCGATTAATCCCCCCCCTCCCCAATTCTTTTATGAAGCTCAAGCAAAACAAAACCACACAGAAGCTGTTGACTCTGTAATTCAGTCAGAAATGATGCACACCTCAGTGAGGATCCCAGCATGTACCTCTGCTACAGGGAGAGCTTCCCTGCCAGCTCAACGGGGTGAGGATTGGCCATTTAATGTCTGTCTCCTGCTCAGAAGCAGTGGAATCTGCCTCACACACAGAGCTGGCAGGGGGAAGATGGTCCACATTCCCACAGGAACACGAGGCTGGTACTGTGGAATCAGCACTTCAGAGCAGCAGGCTGCACAGTGAGGGCATGTGCACAAGTTTCTTGTTCTGTGTTACTCTCTTAAGTGTTCAAAATCCACCCAATCACACTTGGTCTCTCTTTGCCTATGCAAAGGCTTATTCTGCCCTAAAAACAGGACAACATCCCCCTTTCCACACTCCTAATCGTGTCCAGTGATGCAAAAACCCAGTACAATGGAAAATGATAGGTCAGCAAAAAAACCCACTTCACTTTACAATAAAAAGGAACAGTGCAGCTCTTATATTTCTTGAATCCTTCATTGTTTGAAATATTTCTCTCAATGTCTGACCACAGTTTCTCTTTTTCCTCATAACCATTGAGCTTCCTTTCCCTCTCACAGAAGCATTCAACAGAACTTAAAACACCTCAGTAAAGACTGGGACATCTTGTTAGTGTCTCCTACCAGGGTCTGCTGCATTTGGGGCCCTGCTCATCAGTTTGAAATTCTTTGTGTGTTTCCCCTCTGTAAAAACCAAATCCTTTAAAGCTGCTTCATCAAATGCAATACTCTTAGCTTCACCAAATAATAACAAACCCACACATCAGTATAATGAAAGAAGACAAATGCAATAAGAGAATTACCCAATTTCATACCAAAAAGTATGAACAATAACAAAAGAGTATTTGTTTTCAAGTATCAAAATTCAGTTGACATTGTCTTGTTAAATAAATACTCTGAGGACACTTCCCAGTTCTTTTTTAATTTAGGACATTTTGAAACAAACTTCAGCAGGAAAAGAACGTACAGAAGATGGATTTACAGACAGATTCCTCAGGAGCTATCATAGGCTAAGCTGTTAGCATCTGGACTGTCTGGATCCTATCTGCTTTGGGTCACTACTGAAAACGAATTTAGGGATTCCAGCCTAGACCCCCACAGGCATGGGGCCAAATCTCACACACTGGCAGTGTGCTCAGGAATGCAAAGAAACAGTGCCAAAGGTCACACTGAAGCATCTCCTGCACAACCTTACAATCCTAGAATCTTTAACTCCTTGCCTTCAGAAGTGGCACTGAAGCAGGCACTCAGCTGGCTGTTTGGAAGAATACCACATATATATTTTAAACTGTCCAGCATGGAGTTGTACAATATACTTCATACTTCAAAGGCAATACAGCAGTTACAGGAAGTCATGAAGTATTTCTTACTTCAGTGCTGCAATGGGTATTTGACCTATGAGTCTGATACACACACCCTGCAATTCCACAGTAATTTCTCAACTCCTCGGAATCCAAAAGGAAAAGGCAAAAATCCCTCAGGATCAAGAGGAATTACAGACTTAAGTGTTAAGACCTAAGTGTTACCTATGAAAAAAAGGTCTTGCTGTATATTTATACAAGGAACAGGTAGGTTTTTATTAACCAGGCGTTAATCCCATCTCAGCTTTCTTGTAAAGCACATATGGTGTCAGCCACACTAAAAGGTGGAAGAGATGCTGGCACTTCCTAATGTACCACAACTTGAGCCAAAATGAGTTACTGAAGTGACAGAAACTTCAGTTCCATGAGTTGTCATGTTGGCAGTACAGTCAAATCAAAGATTCCTCTGTTGAAATGGAAGCAAAGGAGCTTTGCCTCAAACGTGGCAGAAGTAAAATTGCCCCAAGTTTCTTACCTCCCATTCACTTGCAAGTCTCACAGGCACCTCTATGCCCCTCTTCTCCAGCTGTTCCAACTTGTAATCCTCATATTTTCTGTATCCTGCATATCCTCCACCTGTAGCCACCAGCACATGGAAGGGCCGCAGGCGGAAGACTTGCCCCACAGGAGCAGTGTGAAGCTTCTTCCTGTCTGGAACAGAAAAAAATCCCAGACTTCAGGAAAGAGAACAGCTACAAAGTAAAGAGAAAGCAATTCTGTGTACTGAGGGATATGAGCTTGGGTGATGAAAATGTGATTAGAAAATAAATCTGACACAGAAGGTATGCACAGATGCTGCTGAGTACTCCAGTTATTGCAGTTTACCAAGTTACTGTAACTCAACTGACCAACACTTAATTGATCATCTGTGGTTTTAACCTCATCCCTGTCCCTGTCACCTCACATGCTTCCAACATTCTTCTCCCCAAAATATGTATAAATTGTTCTCCCTGAAAGCCCTGTGGAGAAATACATAAAATTAGTGTCTGACAGCACTATCATACTTTCCAGCTGTGAGAACCTTGGTACGATGTGAAATAATCATTTGCTGGGGAACAACCTGTACTACTGTGAAGATTTGTGCTTCTCAGTCATTAAAGCTTTCACTACAGTCAGGGAATCTCCAGACTGTACAGCTAACTGGAAGAGGGAAGGAAATGATCACCTGCTTTAGGGTAGGCTTGGGAAGAGGAAAACAGGCCCATTTCTGCTGTAATACAAGTCACCATGTGAAACAAAGAGACGTGTAGTATTACACCTGTTCCTTACTGAGTAACTACCAAGCTCCCCCTGCTCAAGTCCAGCCCTGCAGTCACTGTGAGACACAAGGACACCGTGGTCACTAGGCAACAGACCAAGCATGGGGCAGGCACAGCCGTGGGAGTATTTCCATTCCAAAATCTTCAGAGAAAACGAATCTGTCCAGGGCTAAGTCAGTATTAGACTGTGCTGCTCCTGAAGTCTTCAGCAATGAGTAGGAGTCACTTCACTACCTCACAGAAAATGCCCAGAACCAATTCTTGATACCGACTGTGTCATTTCCACAGCAATCATTAACTTGGATGTGCCAGAATCAAACCCAATGAACTTCATCTTGCTCCATCAAAGTCAGGCTTCTTAGGGTTTGGCTATGAAAGGATGCATTAGCAACCAAAAGAATTCAGTCAACAATTCAGTCTATTTCTAGGCACACATAGAGACAAAGCACGATTGTTTTGAAGTCTGGAGAGGTTTAGTTCTAAGGAATTTACTTGATTAGAAGCATTCAGCCACGATGCTGCAAAAAGATGCAAATAAAAGTAATTCTTGTCCATATTTTGTTTTATCAAAATAATATTTCTGTATAATTTATTTTCTACACTTGTGATTTAAAACATTGCTTAAACGATGTATCCTAAATGAATCATAAAACAAAACCAGCTTTGTTCCTCCTTAAAAAGTATTTTCTTTTCTGGGGGAGAAAACCAAACTCAATAAACAAACAAGGCAGCAACTACAGTTACAGTTAAGATTCTAAAAACTATTCTTTCCTAAAGAACAATGCTCAGTGCAGGAGAAGGATCATTCAGAACAGCTGAAAGTTTTAAAAGACAGACTTATATGAGTTTACAAAGACTCTACAACCTTTCAACTTTGCATCACTATTTCAACAGAAATGTCTGTACACAGACCAGTGATACTCTTTAGCCCTAAAGCCTTTAACTCCCTCTCACCACATCTTTGGTTCTAAGTTGGCAAAGCTGCTCAGCTATTTCAGTTTCACAAATTCCCAAACCAAAACCCCTCAGTGGGAACAGCTCTTTCTGCTTTGGGTCCAGAGAGGGGCAGTTTCTGCCTCAAGAGCATTGATTAAAACCGTGTGAACATTTCTCTTCCTGCAGCAGTGACCACACCATGGGGTGCCCCACAAGCCACAGCAAACACAACTCAGTGTGTTGATAAATGAAGAATTGATGTTTCCCCATCTCCAGCATTAATGAAACAGCACTTCTGTAACTGATCTCCAAAACATTATCACTGCAAAGGCACCCAACATGCCACTGTTAAGGTTTTTTGCCCTGACAAAATAAAATTCCACATCTTTCAGACACAAGTGGAATTCACACAAGTTCACAAGTTCTAAGACAAGAACACTAGTGACTGATTTTGGCAACAGGTCCAGGTTTAGGCAGCTGGCACTGCTTAGATTTCAGCTGAACATCGTGTTCTCTAATGATGCTACTGCTGCTCCCTGGAAAGCAGCATGAGAATGTGTGGAGAGCTCTTACCTTGGCACAAGAGCCAGAGAAACAAGCCCAGGGCAAGAGGAAAAAGATGCAGGACTGTCAATGTACTAACAACATTTTTAGATACTACCCTAAATCTGAAGCCCTCACAGATAAAGCCAACCTCTTCCAGAACTCTCTTGAACACTGAGTATATTCAGCAAATGAGAACAAAAAAATGGTTACAAAAAATCAGTAACAGTTTTCTTCTCTGGAACAGGTGAAAAAAGACACATTCCCTCAGAAATGCTGGGAAATTCAGCATGAGAAAGGAAAGTGAATAATGGCAGGAGAGCTCTAGTTTATGCAGTTAGATGCAGTAACATAAATGCTGCTTTATTCTCTGACCAAATTAAGATTTTTTTTTTTTTAGGACATGATAAAAACACTTAGAGGAGGCCATTAGAAGGGCTAGAGATAAAACTAGAGAAGAGTTAGCAGCTTTCATTTCTAATGACATCATGTGCAAATCATCTAGATTTAAATCCAAATCAGAATCTGAAATATCAATGAATTAGAAAATGTCAGGCTAAAAAGTTGACTTGTTGAAAACTCAAAGCTAATTTTGACTAAAATAACCTTTTCTTCTTTATGATCAACAAATTTGCTTATGTCTCAGCTTCCAAGATTTTTTTCTATAATGACTTTGATTTATAGACAACAAAGAGCTACTGTTTCTATTCAGCTGAGTAAGCACATTTTTCAATACTGAAATATCCATGTATGATATGCCAGACAAAGCATTTGGACAGGCAAGTTAACCCAAAGAAATGGTTTTAGAAAATGGGACCAATAGCTCAGCTGGCAAGGAAACAAAAACTGAAGACAGTTATTTGTGATACCAATACATTACAATGCACGTGCTACAAGTTTACAAATGTTCCTTAAAAACAAACAATAAGATTTGATCTTCACAGCATTACCCAGCTACAGAAAGGTCAGGTGCAAGGACCATTTTAACCAAGTCCTAAACATTTCATGTAAACCTATTCTGACTTCCTGATCTATTCAAATTATAACTATAGACTGAAGTATAAAAATATATTTATACCTTTTCTTTCTTACAGGGCTGTTAAACTGCTGAAATCTGAACCTCTCAGACTCTTCAAGGTGAACACCTGATAAGAGCAGCACTACAAAGCAGGTGATACAGTTGAATATTCTAAATATGCATAAGGTTTGATGTTGCCCTTCCCAGTCAGTCACTTCAGTAGGTGTGGAAAGCACACAAATTATTGCTCATCAAGTTCTTTTAAGTGGGTTTTTTAAAATGTAAAAACACTGTCCTAACATGAATCTTTCTGGTAAATTATACTGTGTTTTTAAAAAAATAATTTTTGAACTCTAGATTACTGAAAAAAACTAAAGTGCAGAAATCAATTAGGAAAAATAAACCTACAGCTAATGGGTTTTAATTTGCTATACAGGAATCATCTTCACTAGGAAAAGTTTCAGATGCTTTGTAGAGTTTGCAAGCAACAAACAACAACAGCTCATAACGAATCTCATGAAAAAGGTAAATATACTTATTTTACTATGTGGAAAACATAATTTGCAAGCTTGTGTCCAAGAAAATGCCATGAGTTGGTCTTTGATGCTGGACTCCCACTCCTTTCATTTCAAGAAATTCATCTTCCCCAACACAAGACCACAATTTGCCTAACTTTGGGTGACCCTGAATTTCAAACCACCTGCAGATACACCCCATCACTCACCACTGAAAAATGTCCTTGAAGGAGGCTGCTTCCACAGGACTCCAGCTCTAACACACAGGTTCTTCTGCACCAGCAAGTTACAGCTGCACAGCAAACTGCAAATACAACAAAGAAGTGGCTGATAAGTACAAATGTTCAGTAATGCAAATGTCAGCAGTTCAGTGTACTGACAATCTAATATGTAGCAGCTGAGTAATAGAGGGAGAAGCCTACTCAAATTATAAAATTTCCACTGAGCCTAGTCCCTTGTGGTTTACTCCTTTCCTAAAAAAAAAAATTGAAAAACCTGACAATCCAACTGCTCCTGCAGGTATTTATTTAATGATGCATCTTTATATTTTCTTTTTCTTAACAAATATTGACATGTTCCTCTTGGGCTGTTGTAACAGTGATACTTGTCTGGGTATTGTAGATGCTGATCTTGCCAATAGCCCTTTACAGGCAACAATTTATGTTGTCACCATGTACTGTATCTTGGCCTGTTTGGAGCTCTAAAATGCAAATGGGAGTGGTAAATTTTATAATTATTGTTTAGCACTTGGGATTATTTGATCTCCACTGGGTTGCTACAACTGCGTCATTTAAGAACCTCCTACAAGAGCAACTGTCTAGACAGACACTTAGGACTTGGTTCATGTAAGTTTTTACCTTCCCATCCCGTGGGAAGGAGGAGGAGTACATAGAGAAATTTTGGAGTCTATGAAGAACTAATGGCATTTATTAGACCAAGTGGTGTAGCTGAAAAAGTAAAAAGGCTGCCAGGCACAGCAGCTCTTCCTGAGAATTCACCTTACCACTCTGCTCACTGGTGAACTGCAGTGAGAGTGGTTCTGCCCCACTGAAAATACATAAAACACACTTGGAACTGGCCAATATAGAGAACAGGTTCAAACAGGACTTTCTGTGTTTAATATTTAATTTCATGTTCGTAATAAATCTGACAAGAAGATATCCAGTGGTACAAGAACTGTTCAAAGTCTGTAAATAAGCATGTTTAAACAAGTATTTGACTGTGGCCTGACAACATCCTGCTGTCAGACAGGATCACAGGGAGGAGAGGGACAGGGTTCTCACCCCAACAGGCTCAGGCCCTAAGGAAGAACCAGATCTTTGTGCAACCTGCTCATTGCCAGGAGGCAATGCCACAGCTGGGATGTCCTCACCTGCCCTCTGGCCTTCATCTGCTCTTGATCAGATATGCCAAGGACACAATTACTGCAGCAGCTTACAAGCTATTGCATCATTTGGGGCCATTCAATCTCAGGAAGTGATTATTAAGAATTTAAAGACTTAATTTCAGGTGTCTACTGAGTTACATATAGACATGATGCCTTTATTTCAAAGAAGAATCTACAAATAGTAGAATTCTTGTCTAGAAGTCACATCATTATGCCAGCACGTGCCTGGTAACTATGCTTTGACATTAGCCAAGGACCAACAAACAGCTAAAGTTTTCTCTTATCCCCACAGCAACAGTGTCAGAATATCTCACTCTGCCCTTCAGCTTCACGGTCTCTATTAAAATCCCTGTTTAACCCAAATGTGACAGGACAGACCCTCCCCAAGCCCCAAATTCCTGTGACCACGTGCTAAACATGCCCCACTGCTGCATCATCTCCCAGGATGTCATCTCCTTGGCAAGACAGAAAAAGTGTTCCCACTGCTGCAGAACCTGTATGTTCTACAGAGTAACACGTTGTAATTTGTCATGAACAACGAGGTCACCTGATGCTCTTGGGTCATAAACCAGACCTACACTAATTTGTGGACTTACAAGGCCTGTTTTACAACATATTAAAACACTTGGGATAAAAGGAGCACTTGCTCATCAGTAAGCTGGGAGCCTGGCTACTTCTAAGGGATTCAAAAAATAAAGAAGTAATCAAATTAGCATGAGACTTAAATTTACCAGAAGAGTTTTCAAATCCTAAAAAGTAACGGAAAAAAAATTTAAATCTTAACTGCAGCCTAAAGCATTAGTATTTGAGACATTTATTAGTCTTCCTACATAATAGTCTATACAAAAATGCAATCAGAACAGAATGAGCTGTGTTGGCTTCACAGGAGCATCTGAGAGCTGTTCCTGCTGCTGAGGCAGGGCAGGGCACCTGGGACCTCCTCAGACAGTGGAAGGACACAACACCTAACCCTAAGCTCTTACCAAAACTGTTTCTGGTGTCCAACACTGGAAAATCAGTCTCCACCTCACTCTGAAATCTGCCTAAAAACAGGCTAAGATGACAAAACTAAACAGTCTCACCTTCCCTGCTCCTGACAGCCTGACCTTGATGGGTACAAATGCATGTGGGAGTATTGACCTTCTGCCTCTCCCACCCGACTGGAGGCTGATGGAGAAGGAACTGCCAAGGAATTCCATGTTAACTTCAGCCCCTCTGTGTCTTCAGCCATCTCTGGACGAGGGACAAACACTCTGCTGCCAGCACTGAGGCCAGAGGTAACAGAACGTTCGGTGCACAAGGTGTTTTCTCCAGATTTTGAGAAACAAGGGGACTGTGTGTTCTATCCAAGAATAGAGAACTGTGGCCGAGAAACAGCATTCCTTAAGCTGTTTGGTTGCTATGAAAAGCACAACCTGTAATAGGATATCTCCTGTAGAGGAGTATCCGTGCCCGGCCAGGTGCTTCCCCTCACAGCCATCCCCCCGGGACTGCATAACCCGAGGGGCTGTAGCCGCCCCCACCGACCGATTTCTACTCGGCACTTACACACTGACAGCTACAGACTGCAAAACCGAGGCAGAACTACACAAGGCCACGCGCCTGTCGTTCCCAAAACACGTCAGCCCCTTATCTTCCTTTCCAGCTTAGAGAAGGAGGGCAAGGCTCCTCACACATGCCAAGGGCAGGGCCAAGGCTGCAGAGAGAACAGCACTGATCCCGGCAGGGAAACGTCAGCGAACGAGGAGGGAGAGAGGGGGGCGGCTGCGCCCCCCGGCCCGGCTCCTCCTCCCCAGCGGGGTGCCGGCTGTCACACAGGGCTGCCGGGGCCGCACAGTGACAGTGACAATGACAGCCCCAGCCCCGCCGTGCCCGTACCTGCTCCGCGCCGTGGCCGCCGCCATCTTCCCGCGCCGCCGCCGCCGCGTCCTCTGCCGCGTCCCGCGCGCGGGGGCGGGAACAGCGCGGGGGGCGGGGCCNNAATATGGCGCGTAGGGAGGGGTTCATTTTTTACCGGGGAGCCGGAATGGGGATGCGGGTGCGAGGCTGTTCCCCAGTGGGGGCGTTGATTTGTGGGGAGGGCTGTTCTCCTGGCGCTGGGGGAAGAGGGGCCGTCGCTGAGGAGATGTGGAGTGGGGATGGGGCCGGCCCTGAGGGGACGGGATGTGGGGACGTTTCCCGGGGATGTAGAGTTTGGACGGGGTGGTGGTTCCTGAGGGTTTGTGCTGTGGGGATGAAGCTGCTCCACGAAGGGGCTGTGGGCTGTGCCCAGCGGGAGGACGGGGCTGCTGCTGGGGAGTTCAGGATGAGGCAGGTGGGGTTCAGCTGCTTTTCAGCGCTGCTGTTGACAGGCAGGTAAGTTATTTGCTTCAGGTATGGGAATACCAGGAATATCAGGGTGGGGGTTTTAGGGAGAGGACACACGACATGGGACAGACACAATGCTGTCTCTCCAAGTGAGATGTCTGGCAGGGTAGTGCAGTAACATCTATTCCTCCTCTGGTGTCCCTTGCCTGGATGTTGCCTGGCTGCCTGCTCCCCAGAGTGAATTGTATAAAGGTTATTTGGTTTTCCACTCTCTTAGATGCATCCCTAGATGAATAAATGCTACACTGCTGGGAAGTAGCTAATTACCTTTCTCTGACGGTTGCAGAGGGGTAGTTTCATACGGTGAATCAGTAGGAAAAGAACTCAAGAGTCCTGGTACTGTGTTTCCACATCCTTAGTGCTTTAGGATGTGGTCCTGAGGCAAGCTGATTAATTTAAATTCCTGATTTATGTTTGTTTATTTTCCTGACGAGGCCTGAATGAAATCTACAACACCTTCATGTCATTCTGCCTTTTTTTCCACATCACCATAGGCAGTAATATCTGCATAAGTATCTTAGACATGTACAGGAAAGGCTTCCATTGTTAAATATGTCAAATTTGAGGGGAAATCCAGATACAGCCCTCATGAAGCAGTAATATTTTTAGCCAACTGAATAGCCATCACATATCCTTTACGTAATGGTAGGATCGGCAGGAAGTAAAACCTCAAAGAAGGTGGGATTTGATGCTGTTAGGTGTTTTGGTTGCAAGAACCATTAGTTTCAGTGTGTTAGTGCACCCCACTGGTGGGCCTGACAGACAAGTTTCCCCAGAAGTGACTGAGAAGTGATTCAGAGGTGAAGGTGTAGTTAAATGTAACACACTTGTTTATAGTGTAAAACAACTGTCACAAGGCTAAACTGATAATAGTCTGTCCCAATCTCATCTTTCTCCTTGGAATTAAAAGTAAATATGTGAACGTGTAACTATTTTAAAATTACTTTTATCACGTGTCTTGTTCTTACATTTATGGGGTTTTTAAACATCTGGTCAGATTATATGGACTGCACTCACTGAGGGATAAAACCTACTTCCCTAAGGGTGCTGAGTGTGCTAGGCCTGTGCAGCTGAGACAACTCAAAGAGGGGATTAATACCACAACTCCTGGAGACTGGAGGTCTTGGGGCTTGAGGACATTTGTTCAGGGAGTGCAGGAAGGAATGAGAAATGCCTCAGGCTGGAGGGGGCTTGGAGAAACCTGGTGTAGTGGAAGGTGCCTCTGCCCTTGGCAGGGGAGTGGAACAGGATGGGCTTTAAGGTCCCTTCCAACCCAAACCATGCTGTGAGTCTGTGTAACTCCTTCTGTGGTCAGATCAGTGGGAAACAACACCTCAACAAATGTTGCAGATCTAGGGAGGGAACTTGTGAAACTCAAAAGAGAAGCAATATGTGAGTGTGAAGAAAGCAAGTGGGGAATGATGGAACATAAGGCAACAAAAGAAATCTGGGAGAAGTATCTGCAAAAATACATGAGGTAGACAAAGCACCAGGGAAATCTGTAAGATGAAGAAGGAAAGCAAAAGCAGGATAAAGACTCTATTCCTCCAGAACTGTTGGAACAGTTAATTCTTCCCTGAACAGGAAAGATGAAACCATATTAACAATATTTTATACATCATCAGGCATTTCTGCTTATATATAATATATAAATAAATGTGTTTTTCCCGCCCTAGAATTAATGATGTTAATAGCTGTTGTAGAGTAATTAAGAGGTAATAATATTTCAGGTTAAGCATTAGAAAATGGGGGATAAGGCAATTTAGATGAGATTGCTGGGCTGGAATGGAATGAAGAGGATCAAGACAGTCAGCAGTGTCCCAGCTCTGTTCTGAATTCTTAGGGAGGCATAGGATTACTTTTTGTTTAAAATTACCCAGTAGATAAGCCATTGTCAGGTGAAAAAAAAAATAAGGTAAGAAGGACCCTTCAGTATTATGTAGAGAGATATGGTCAGTACTTTGGATAATTCACTTAGCTTTGGGTATCTTTTTTGTAAGTTAGGTGTAAGTTTTGCCCATCTTCCAAAGGCATTTGGGTGCCTTTTGAAACAGCAGTACTATTTATTTTTAAAGCAGAAGCATACATTTCTTTCTCTGTCTGATAAAAAAAGAGCAGAAAATGCATGGATATTTTCCATCTGTTGGTAGGAAAGGGACACTGTCCCTTTCTCCTTTGCATACAAGGATGTACCATCCTCTGACTGTTTGTTTTCTTGAATCTTGGTTTATCCTTGTTGATGTCTAAACCCCCCTTGTTATCTTGCAGAAGCTTTGGTCATCACTGTGGAATTCCTGGCATGAGAAGGCAGAGCTTCAGGATAGAGGGAAGATCCTTGCTGAGCTGCTGTAATGATGAAGACAGTGATTTTAATTGTCCTAATCATCTTCTCTCTGCTGGCTTCAGGTAAGGCTGATGCAAAGAGGGAGAGAAGCGTTTCCTCTGGGTGGGTGCCGCTCAGACTAATACGTGCTTTGGTTTTGTTTTCCTCTGTGCAAAGAAAGAAGCTGCAGTTAGAGAGAAAGAAGCTGCAGTCAGAGCTCTGCCTGTGTCTTTTCTGTTTGATCACTGGCAGATGGTGACCCTGGTAGTTTTGAAGCAGCTCGATCCACAACTTCCTGAGTACTTGAGTGAGGGTTTGTTCCCCTGGAATAGCTGGGATCTGCAGACTCATTAGCTGTGCCGTGGACCTCAAGCTGCTCCCCTCTAAAACCACTGCGGGTTCTTCTTGGAATTGTGCTGAATTAATGTCAAAACAAGTGGAGGACTAATGTCTGATGCTATGTTCAGAGAAATAAAAACTTCAATGGTTTAATTGTTTCAATAGTTCTCTTTAATAGTTTGGTTACAGTCAAATGTTTGAACATCTGGAAATGACAATGTTAGAGATATTGTGGCATTTTCTGTGCGTTCAGTCCTGGTTTTCATTACATGGCTTAAGATTCTTTCGAGTTACATAACTGCATGCTATTTTTGTCTGCAGTAATCACTTTTTTTTCCTCCTTAAATGTCTAGTATCTTCCTGGAGATGCATATGATGATATAGTTCAGAGTAGAATGCATTTCAGAGGAATATTACAAGATGGAATGATTGCAGCCTAAAGCAAAAGAGGAAATTTTGTTGGCACGTCTGGATTCCTTTAAGATGTGGCTTTATAGTTGGTTTAAACCCACCAAACCTCCAAGTCCTTCTGAAAAAGGAAGTTTCACCTTCACCTCTACCCTTAATTGCATCTTTTTGGTGTGTGAAAGCACCAGAGGAAACAGCAGAGCAAAGATTAAAACAATGGCCTTGTATTGATAACCAAGGACAGCAGTAAAACTGATAAATACTGAGGAATGCATGTTTACATCAAGATTAGAAGGTCTGTGTTCTGATAAAGTCACATCCCAGTTGATTTGTTAGGAGGAAAACTGCACTCTGGTAACAGGAAGATGGTTACCCTACATTGTAAGTGCCATTCCTTCTCTTGCTATCCCAACAGGAAAACAGGTCACAGCCATAAACACATCCTTACCTTTGGTTCCTCCTAATTTTGGGTAGCAGCCTTACCTAAAATTCACTAAGGTTGAAGCAATGAAGATTCTGTGACAAAAGACCTTGCCATAATAATTGCTGATTCTTGAAAAATCTGCCAAAAACTATTTGGTTGCTTTCAGTCAAAAGGGAGCAAAGACACACATTAATGATTCAGCATCAAATGTTTTCCTTATGTTGGGCAAAAGTGACCCTGGGGACATCTTTTGGGTGCCTCTAAATGTGTGAGTGAGTGAGCACAATCAAGCTGTTGGGAAGTTAAATAAAATAGAATAACTTCTCTCTTCCAGAAGGTGTTAAACTGAGGGTTTTTTTTCATGAAATCCTAAAAACCTTGACTTCTTTTTTGACCCTGCAGGGAAGAAATTCCGATGGTGCACCCTTTCTGACCTGGAACAAAGAAAGTGTGCTGAGCTCTCCAAAGCACTTACAGCTGTGCTGCCCCTCTCTACTGCCAGTTCCTTTACCAGGATTTCTTGCATCAGAGCCCACAATACATATGACTGCATTGATAAAATCAGGGTGAGTTCACAGAGACTTTAAAAACTGATTTTGTGTCCAAGTCCTCTTGGAAAAGTAAGTGGTAAACAGAAACTATGGGAAAACAAAATGATACTGAGATAATTGAACTGCTTACATGACAAAGTACACAGTCACTCGAGAGGCAAGAATTAAATCCTGTGAGCATTCTACCAGATGTACTGTTTTACCCCAGCTAAAGTCTTTGCAATCTCAAAGAAATAGAGAAAGCTGCTTGGAAATAAGTAGACAAAAGCAAACTACTAAAATAAAATTTATTCAGGCAGAAACTGTGGTCTTGTACCTTCTGTTTGTTTCCTTGTGAACACGCTTGTTTTGAGGGTTTTGCTGTTGTTTTAAAGGCAAATAAAGCAGATGCTGCCTCCTTGGATGCTGGAGATGTTTACTCTGCTGTAAAGCTGTATGGTTTGGCAGTGGTGGCAAAGGAGATCTATGATCAAGGTAGGCTGGTAAAGCTGGAGAATAAACTGTACTTCTGATTTGGCTTAGGAATGGCTCTAGATTTCTTGAAAAAAAAAGTCAATATGTTCTTATTAACTGGATAGGAATATGGAGGTGGCTAACAATTGTTGCTAAAATACTTAATGATGATGAATAAAATACCAGTGGTGCTTTGTACCCAGTAGCCTTTCTGCCTGTGGTACTGACAAACTTGCATTGTTTGTTTGACAAGGTGCCATGTAGCCAGTATATGGTTAAGTTCCTGCCATGAGTACCTACATTGAATAGGCCTAAGATAATTTCTTCTTTAGCTGTGTTCACTGAAGTAGTTCAGCTCCTCTTCAGAGATGGAAGCTGCAGTATTGAGATTTTTTTTCCTGTTACACATTTTGTGCTGTTGCAGGAAATTGTGTGTTTGCTGTGGCCATTGCCAGGCGAGGGACTCTGGATATCCAGAGCCTACGAGGTGTGCGCAGCTGTCACAATGGAGCCAGGTGGACATCGGGCTGGAATATCCCACTTGGCTTTCTCCTTGCAAGAAATTATCTTTCCTGGGACGAGGCACAACCTCTGAGCCAAGGTAGGTGATAGGAGCCGTAGGGCTACTCTGGCCCCAGCAAAAGTAACTGAAATGCCAGCAGATACAGGATGAACTAGTTATGGCCAGGATACATTTGGCCCCTTTTCCTCCTCTGATTTTTTTCCCATTTGACTTTTTTCTTTCTTTTTGTTTTGTTTTGGTTTATTCCCCTACACCTGCAGCAATTAGTGAGTATTTCAATGCAAGCTGCATCCCTGGGGTTGGTGTTGCTGCTCCCCGATTGTGTGCTCTCTGCCAAGGACAAAAATCCTATGTCAGAGACAGGAACCACTTCTGTGAGACAAGCAGCAGTGAACCCTTCTATGACTCCGAGGGAGCCTTCAGGTGAGCTCTGGGACACTGGGGCTGAACTCACTTTTGGGGGAGAAAGAACTTATAAGGTAGGAAAGCCAGGTGAAATGATAATGGGATGGCATTTGTCTTCGTGCAGGTGCTTGAAGGATGGAGTGGCAGATGTTGCCTTTTTAGATCATCTAAGAATTATGAGTGCCACAGGTAATCTTAAAAATGCAGTTTTCTTTTAATCTCTGGCTGTGCTCTTTCCTGCACAGGTGTTTGAGGGATATGCCTGTATTTTTGTTATTTCCAGGGGAAATTCCATCCCTGAAATATCCCTGCAAGCAGTTCAGGGGTATTTCTTGGCTCCCCACCCAACTCAGAAAGAACAGAACAGGAAACTGTGAGTGAGCAATGATTGCTCACAGGAGATTCTTAGAATGGGAGCAGGCAGGTGATTTCATTAGATGTGACTCTGACACAGCTGTCAGTATTTGCTTTGCCTGAGTTACAAGATTCCTTTAAAAATTCAGCATATTGAGCTGCAGAACTGTGAAGTTCCTGTACACCTGCCCTGTACTTTTAAACTCAGTTGAGCTCTGTACCAAAGGTGGTTAGCAGTAGTATTTGCAGGTAAGTATTTTTAAATAAATGCATGTACCGGGGTACAGCTTAAGGAGTATTTTGGAGCAGCTCTGGCTGAGGTATCTCCCTTTGTTAAGAGAAGTACTTGCCAAAGACAACTTTCCCCCGTGTGCTTGGTACACTGTGCTGCCTGCATAACCTTTAGCTACCTCCACTGAAAATCATTTTATATTAATCTCTGTGCCAAGCCATGGCTCCCAGATTGCTGAGTGTCTCCTTGTTTCAGAGTCAGAACAGCAGGAGTATGAACTCTTGTGTCCGGATGGGTCCAGGGCGGAGCTGAGCGAATACAGCAGCTGTAACCTGGGCAAGGGGCCTGGCCGCGGCATCGTCACCCGCAACAACTTCCAGAGGATCACCAACAAATTTCTTAGCATGATCCAAGTGAGTGAATATTAAAGGCTGTCTATCTCCACAGTTTTTTCTTCCATCTTTGTTTGTCAATTATGACCCAGGTTGCCTTTTTTCTCGAGAAGTTTGTAGTTACTGTGAATAAAGTGCTAAAAATTGTTTGTTCTGGGGAAGGATCTTGCATTGGCTTGTGTAAGGTTTTGCTTTTTTCTAAAGTGGTCTTCTGTAGGAGGCTGGGAATAAATCAGTAAAGAAGGGGAAGATGCCATAACACACAAACTGGAAAATGGCTAATGGTGTTCATCTTGCCATGGAATTTGAATCAATTTTTATGTAGCTGAGGGAGACTCATAGGTTCAGGCAGGGCTCACTTTTCTCCATCTCTTTTTCTCAACTTATAAATAGTATTTGGTATCTTGACCGCTGATACAAAGGGAAGGAGGGTTGAGGCTGCCTGTTGCTGGAAGAATGAGCAGATTTGTTACAATTTAAAAGTGTTGTTCTTGTCCTAGCGCCTCTTTGGGCGTAAAGGAAAGGAAAGAGCCAGATTTGAACTCTTCAGTTCAGCACCCTTTGGGGGAAAGAACCTGCTGTTCCAAGATGCCACTCAGCACCTGCAGCTTCTTGAAGAGCAGCTGGAGATTGCCTATGTCCTTGGTCTGGATTATGTAGCTCTCCTTAAAGGACTTGGCCATGAAGGTGAGAACCATTCCAGAGGACTTTAGCTAAGGAAAGGGAAGAGAAAGTTCTCCTTCCACATTATTCCTCCCTCTAGGCACAAATGCATTTACCTGAACATCCCTTTAACATCTACCAGATTGGTGCCATGGTGACACGATCTGCTTCCATTTCAGGGAGCTCTTTGGACAGCAGCGTCGTGCGCTGGTGCTGCATCAGCGATGCTGAGCTCCGCAAATGTGAGGAGTGGGCACTGAACATCAAATCCGACCCCTTAGTCTGTGTCCAAGCAACTTCCATGACCAAATGCATTGAAATGATCAAGGTAGGAGGCTCCCTCTGCTCAGGGTATAAGAATTCACAGGGGGTGTATGTCTTGTCTGAGCTAAAGAGAGGAAAACTAGCTTGAAGAATAAGTTGGAACAAGAGGGAATTTATGCAGAGGAATTTCCAGCCAGTGGAGAAGTCCTGCTGCTTGGATACACAATTCATGCAAACCCTGGTTTTGTTACTTTCTCTAATGCTGCTGGCAGAGTAGTGAGGCCGATGCGGTCACCCTGGATGCCACACACACCTACATTGCAGGGAGATGTGGACTGGTGCCTGTAGCTGCAGAATGCTATGGTGAGTTCTCATGTGACCTTATCAAGAAGAGAGGGAATCAAAAAAGTACCGTTCAGATTTTAGTTAAATTTCCACAGTTTGTGATGTTTTGTGATGGAAGCAGGAGCCAGTATAAATGTCCAAATACTCTTCCCAGCTCTCCCACTAACTGGCTCTAGCATTTGGTCCGTTTATTGTATCCCTTCTGTTAAAGGGATAAAGGCTGAAGAGGATCACAAGAGTTTTGAAGGAATGCCATGTAAAAGGAATGACAACAGTTGCAAGATCCTTACTGTTTATATCTCCTTCCAGGGGGAGATTGTGCCCCAGCAGCTG
Organism: Sinosuthora webbiana; assembly: GCA_013397395.1. Taxonomy (NCBI): domain Eukaryota; kingdom Metazoa; phylum Chordata; class Aves; order Passeriformes; family Sylviidae; genus Sinosuthora; species Sinosuthora webbiana. The sequence continues at coordinate 1,139,454 of VXBN01005084.1, forward strand.
AGACCATGGAGAAAACAGGGAAACTAATTCATCTTAAGCACAAAGGTAACAGGAACTTTGAGAGGGCATAAAATCTAGATTTACCCTCTGGGGTTTATGTAGGACTCTATTTGTGTCTTGGTTTAGAATAGAATTTTCTGTGCAAGGACAAGAGCTTTGTGGCTAAGCAAAGAGTGTAGGTCCTGCACTGTAACTGAAGATACTGTGACAAATGAGGGAGGGAAGAGGGGTGTACCCTTCTGGAATGTTTAATTGCCTTGGTATAACAGGTTTTTGTCATTGTTTCGCAGCACTACCACCGGTTTATGCTGTTGCCCTAGCTAAGAAAAGTGCCAAACAGATTCACATCCACAACCTTAGGGGAAGGCGATCCTGCCACAGTCACCTGTACAGTCCTGCAGGATGGTTACTGCTGTCCAGACACACAGTGGGAGCTCAGCAGAATGATACTGAGAACTGTGATATTGCCTCTGGTAAGGGCTGCTCTGGGTTCTCTCTTAACTAGGCCATGAAAATCTGAAGCTCTAAATTTGGGAGTAAAATAGAGATGGGGCCACAAGGATCCAACCAGCAACTGATGACTACAGTTTCAGAGAGTGTTGAAGCAGCTTTTCCTCATACTTGACTATGTGTCACACTATTTAGCCCTCTTCTTGCTAGTTGCTAGGATGAAATTCCTTTCCTGTCTTTTCCCATATGTGAGGAGGCTTGGGAACACCTTGCCTTAATCTCATCTCAGTGTTCTTTACTCAGCTTATCAGAATTACTTCTGGAAGGGCTGCATGCCAGGAGCAGATGGAAACCTGTGCAAGGTGTGCATTGGAGATGGTGAGGTGGAAGGAGCTCGAGTGTCCAGCAGATGTGCTGCAAGTCACAATGAGCGTTACTATGGCAATATGGGAGCACTCAGGTGAGCTTTTGGGAGAGTCAGAAATGCTGAGCAACAGCCAGAGTTGCCTTATTATTTTGCTGACTTTTTGGGAGGAAGTTGTTTTGTTTTTTTCCTATTTGTTAAGCATCTGGCTGTATAAACTTTTTCTAGTGTGTATTTTGTTTTGGTTGCAGTTGCTATGGGATGTTTAGCTGACTGATGATTTAAAATGGTCATGAAACCATTTCCAGAGTTAGGCAGTGCTTCCAAACATGTAAGGTTGGTACTGACTTAATAAAGGGAAGGGATGAAAGAAGATCAGAGAGCAGAGGTGATGAGGTGGTAGGAAGCAGTGTAGCATACAGGAGTGGAGATATGAAAAAAATAAATGGTTGAAGACAGAGGCAGAGAAGACTATTAAAGGTGAAAGCACTCTTATGAAATATACATAATGCAGTTAGTTGAATTCCATTCTCTTTCCTGCCTAGGCTTGGGTGAAGGTGCACATTGTGCAGCAGCTTTGACTTGGGAGCTGCTGTAAAGGATGAAAAGGATTGCCTTAGCAAATCTCTATGCTGACATCAACATATTCCAAGGAATTAGATATGGGAGGGATACTTCCAGCTACTCCTATATTAGCTTCAGATGACTGTCCAAATGTCAGTCACCATGTAGAGCTGTCTTTGATCACTTGTGTTTTTTCTTGCACTAGGTGCCTAGTTGGAAATCCCAGTGGAAGAAGCTTTGGAGATGTAGCTTTTCTGGAACACTCAAACCTGCTCCAGAACATAGAGGGTGAGATGCAAATATTCTCTTTTTCTTTGAGAATGTTCATTAATGTCAGTTACTCCCCACAAAGCAACCATCACTCATGAGGATCAGCCTTTACAGGTTTAATCTAGGTCCATGAAGTATTGTTTGTAAATGGAAGATTGCTAGAAGCTTTCTGCACGTAGGGGTCCCAGGAAAGCTGAGCATTCAGATACTGTAAGAGAGGAAAGAAAAAGAATCACCCAGTGCAAAGATGTGTGTTGGGATAATCATCCTTGGAGACTGCACTAAATATCTGGAAACCTCAAAGCTTTAAAAGGCAAAGCGAAATATGTTTTTCTTAGAGTCAAGGAGAAAAGGGGCCCTCATTAAAGCAAAATAAAATTCTTTTATAGGCAATTTCAGTAAGAGAAGAGACTTCTCTAAGAGAGGAATCTCTCTAAAATCAAATGAAGGTTTAAGGGGCTGGAAAGCCACAGGAATTCCTGCAGCAATTAGCAGTTTGTTTGGGGAAGCAAGGGGCACCCAGGCTGAATTGCTTTGTTTCCAGAAAGGGATCTGGTTACAGATGCAGATGAGACATGATACGCTGTTCATATGCCTTGATATTATTCTAGTTTAGTTGATAGGTGCAGCTTAAGTTCACTGACCTCAGTGAAAACACTTCCCTGGTCCTTATGCATTCCTAAGGAATGAGCACAGAGCACGCTGTGTTTGTTTTGAACACATTGACTAACTTCTCCCTCTCAAGTCTGAACATTTTATTTGAGATTCACCCTCTCTTCTGCTTTAATTTTTCAAAAGGATTACCTTTCACTTCATTTTCTTTTCAGATCTGGGCAGCTCTGGTTGGGCACAAGGTTTTACCGCCCTTGACTTTGAGCTCCTGTGCGCAGACGGGACGCGCGCCGCAGTCACAGAATGGGCGGGCTGTAACCTCGGGCCCGTTCCCCCCAGCACAGTCATCACTCGACCAGTCACTGTCACTAAAATCTCTGATTTCCTGCTGCAATCTCAGGTATGACAGGTAGCAGGGAAAAGCTTGGCATGTTACCGTTTGTTATGTACTGCTGAAAACCCTTTCAAGAGAAAAGCTTCATATACTAGTGCCTTCAGATCCAATACAAAAGAATTAAAAATGTGTGTAGGAGATTGAGAAAATAATTATTTGGGTTCTCTTAAGGGGTATTTTGGCACCAGTTCCCATTCCACAGAGGCCATACTTTTGCTGAGAAATAAGGCACTGCAGAAGTGCATCTTTTTGTACTAACCAGAACAGTGCTAGATAAAAATACTATTAATGACCCAAGCTGTGAAACTTTTATTCCTTTTCTGTTCAGGAATCTCTGGGAAGCAAACTGGATTCTGAATTCCAACTCTTTCAGTCGTGGAAGTATGGTGAAAGCGATCTGCTTTTCAAAGACGCTACTCAGTACCTTGTTCATGCAAGTCACCTGAGCTATCAGGAGATCCTTGGAGAGTCCTTCATTCAGCTGGCAGAATCAGTGTTTAATTGCACACCTGCAGGTAAAGTCAAGGTCTTAATTCTGAGTTTGAAATGCAGCAGGCAGCCTTTTGTGCACAGCTCTGGCCCTTTTGTTTAGACTGCATGGAGAAGTATGTTGTACCTAACCCTGTAAGGAGAGCTGTGTTAGACTTCTGTGAGACTAAGTTAGTAACTGCAATTCAAAAGGGGAATTTGACCTCTGTTCTGCTATTTGAATGAATAGTATATGAAGAACTTTGTACTTTTGAAGCTGATAGCATCTTTAAGTGTATACTTTCTTACTGGTTTGCAGGCATCTTGGACTTCTGCAAACAGGATATCTGTGCATCATCATCCAACTGACAGCTCATCCAGAGGCTTTGCAGGGCACATAACATCAGCAGCGTTGCTGAGAACAAGGAAAACGTGCAAGTCCAACCAATCCAAAGCAATCAGCAAGGAAACAATCAGCTCTGGAAATGTATGCTGAACACCTTCTTGTCTTCTTTTTTTTTCAGCAGATTTTAGGTGTATGATGATGTAATACTACTCACATGTCACCCCTTTCTATTTTGGAGCATGGTAGCTTAGGGAACAGCACAACCAACAGCTCAGAACTAGGATCAGCATCGTGGAAAGAGCAGGGCCAGTACCATGGACTAAAATACAGACTGGTAGGAGTGGCACAGGTTAGTTGGTAGCATTTTGCCTTGTTTGTCTTATAAACAGTTTCCATGCAAAAACCCCAACCAACTGACATTTTGGTAGTTGCAACATTGTCTTCCTGTATCTGTGATTTTGGTTGCAGCTAGATAGGCCCTGCTGAATGCACATATGTGTTTCTTCTTTAACCAACGATTTTTACTAGTAAATCAACATTTTTTTCTCACAAATACACGTATTAAGACATCTAATAGCCAGCAGAACTGGATGCTTGCAGCAATGGATATTCCTCTTTGTCAAGACCTCCAACCGTTACTTTATATTGACACTTTGAATTTAAGATTTTCTGGAATGTCAAAATATTATCTGTCAATTAAACACCACAAGTTTTACACGCAGAAACTGCCTGAACATGATATGAAGCCTTTTGAACAGAAATCATCTGTATCATTTATTGTCCCAGTATGGTGACAGAGCCAAATCCTCATATGCTGCTGCAGCCCTGAGGGAGCAGGGAAAGAGCAGGATGCTTGTTTAGGCCTTTCAGGTGTTCCTGCCTTTCTTTCCTGGAGCTTCCCTGCCATCTGTGGGGCTTGTGTGACACTGCACTCGGGAGAAGGGAGTTCTGAGAACACGGTGAAGAAATGCATCTGGCAGCCTAGCTTTGCCAAGAGCAGCATGCAGCTGATCAGGGATAAATTAAAAATCTGGGTTATACACAAGATTTTATGGGTTGGAAGGGCAGGGATGTTGTTTTCTGACACAGACATTACAAATGCTTACTAGGCCTTGTTGATGACCCCATGCTCCAGTTTTGATCCACAAACATCAGTGTGCTGCCTTGCACAGCCTCAGCCTTGAATCTCAGCTCTGAGCTGAGCAGGAACTGTCTGTGCTTTCTGTGCTCCCTGGCTCCTGCTGCTCTGCTGTCTAAAGAGATGGGAGCTGCCTCAGTGCTCTGAATAGCAGCTGAGATCATGCTTAACATCTCCCAGGCTGGGCTGAAGGAACAGCAGGACTGCTGCTCTGTGCCTCAGTAACAGCACACCCTGTTACTTAACAGTGCTGATCTCTTTGGAGATCTGACCTTCCCCCCACATGCAAGACATATCATCATGCATATTTACCCATACAAGCCTAAAGGCCTTAAAAACCTGAAAGGTTCTCAGAAAAATTTATTTCCATAAATTAAAAACACACACAAAAGAAACAGTAAAATTTTAGATTCACACAATATTGAACAGAAACAAAATGCCAAGAGCATGATGGAGGCTAATGGCACAATTGTACAAATTCTCATTGAGCTATTTGTTAACTTGATAGCATCATACAGACTTTCAATCCACAGTTACCATCCATATTCTAGAAAAGCACCTGGAACATAATATACCAAAGGCCCACCTGAAATAAAATACAATGAATGAGAACTGCTTGCAGGAAATCATATCCAGCAAGTACCAGAACTCAAAGCCAGCCAGGCAAATGCTGTACCATACATTAAGGAGCCTTAGCTGCTCCAGTCATAGCATGATGAAAACGATTTTTTTCTTCTTTTCTTTTTTCAGTGATCTTTCTAACAATCAGCAAATTTAGCAAAGAGCTGCCTGGCTCTGCATAACTTACTACTAAGAGACAGGACATGGCAAAAGCTTTGCAATCCTTCTCAAGCTGTTCTAGTCATCAGTCTGTGATGTACTTTCTATGGTGATACAAAAACACCCTCACTGGAGTGGGTTTGCTTAATGAAAAGGCAAGTGTATGTATCTTCCTGCTAGGGATGTATGCAAGACCCCAAAAGATGAATCCTCTACACTTTTGTCTTTCAATTATCTGTGACAGAAGCAGCTCAGAATGGCAAATGCCCAGCTTTTGCCCAGTCATCACTCCCAGTGTACAAGCAGCCACCACAAGGAACACGGCTGTTCCATGAGTGCTGTGAATAGGAACAGAGGTGGGAAAGGAAAAAACAAAAAAGTGCACAAGCAGGACTGACACCTGTATGCTGGAGGGGGGAAGAGATGCTTGGTCTCCACTAGCTTATATCATCATACAAACACTAAACCAAACGAGAATAATGCTGTGTATTTGGGTTTCCACAAACTAAGGTCTGGGAGAAGCTAGACAACTGCAACATCATTTTGTAACTCCTCCAATTACTGTAAACTGAAGAGAATTTGAGTGTTTTCTTTGCTCTGCTCTCTCTGCTGTAGCTTGTAGAAAAAAAGTTAAGAACTCTTATTTCAATGCAACCAGAAACAAGAGACAGCAGGGAAGAATATAAAAAAAAACAACCCACCCTAAACAAAACAAAAAAACCCCAACATAACCCAAAGGAAAAGACTCAACACATTCTGTGTTTTGAAGCACATTAGAGGTCTGAACTTTTCCTGGACCCAAGTCTCTTCCCCCCCCACCCCAATCTTTATGTCCTTGAAAGGCCCAGTAAGGTTACAGCTTGTGTCACAGCACTGGAAGCCTCCCATATTAATAGAAGGTGAATGAATGCTCTGTAACAATCCCATTCTATAGCATAAATCCATAAAAATATATCTCTCACTCTTGCTACTGCTTCCAACTAGTCAGTAATTGGGCTAATAAGCCAGCATAGGGAAACGTTCAAACATTTTTTTAGGAGGCAGTTGATCTCTGTTTTTTAGGGATTTCTTTTTACAAAAATAAAGAGGATCAATTAGAATGTTCTACAACAGCCCAATAGGTTAACCAGAAAAATACTCTGTCAATATGTTCAAAGTTTGCTTTGCTATTTTACCCTCAAACTCCAAACACTACTACTCTAAGTGTGCAGTCCTCTCTTTTCTTCAGTCTTCCTGATTAAAGATGATTAGCCTTCAAAACAAGAATATAAACTTTTAGAAATCCCAGCACATAAGGTGGGAGCAAAACAAACCCAGATTACATTTCTTTTAAGACTCAGGCACACGCAGTGTAATTATCCTCTTCCATTCCTCTACTCTCAAAGCTCTGAAATTCAACAGATTGCTTGCTAACATTTCGTTTTCTGTTTGGTCAGGAACAGAAGTGGTAGAGCAACAGAAGAAAATGATGGTATTTGCAGTCCTGCATTTATTGGGACTTTATAAAAAATACCCACCCACTAGATATTTGCTCAATTTGAAGGTAAATAGAAACTCTATTATATGGGTAGATAAATAAGAAAGTGCAAGTTCAAGTCACAAGTGAAAGAAAGAACAGACTAATTAAATTTGAGCATCCCAGCAACGACATCTTTGCCTGAATAACTTCTCTAGGCACTAAGGGACAGAAATTACCTGAACTGCAGCTAGCAAGTTAACAGAAGTTATGCCAGAAGGGAGCTCTCTTCCTTCCAAAGGTAGAGCTGAGAAATTGCCCAGTGCTGCATCAGATGATTACATATGGCCTTACATAATGAAAACAATGTCCACATACTCTGAGGCTCTTTGTACAACACTGGCTATTATACAACTGTGCTGTACAGAGAATATATAATTATGAGCTACAGGAAGTGTAAATCTAAAATGGTAAAAAACCCCTTCTTGTTGACATTAAAATCAAGTTAGTATGAATGGAATTAAAATAACTTTAAAACAAGTATCAGGGATTTTGCTGGTGTTCCCTGCATGCAGCAGCTCAGCTCAGTTAAATAAAAATCTCTGCCTAGGTATCCTGCAGCTTAACATCTCATGGACCAATTACCTTTTCTTCTGGAGAAGAGGTTGGCATCAGCCAAGTACATAAAAAAATCTGCTATTTGGGAAAAAATAGTACTGGGCACCATTTTTCCTTAAAACATTACCTTTTTGGAGTTGAATCATGTTAAAAGAAACATATACAAAGTGCAAGTTATTTAAAGTCTAATTATGTGGGGCTTCTGCTGCCTGGAGCCAGAAAGGGCAAAGAAGCTTAGAAGGAACCTTCTAAGTTAACAGAAGGAAGAAACAATTGAATGCAAACCTAGACAGCTACTCGTAATTATCAAAAGGTTAGTGGTATATCAAGAATGTGTTTGCTAGAATTTTTCTTTATCAAACACCATATCTCATTTGTCAGCTTGTTAAAAATAGCCATTACAGTAACAACAGCAGACTCAAATGTGCAAATGATCTGGAGTACAGAGTTCTAGCATCACTGAAGGTGCACTACTCCCTCCTTGACACTCCTACTCTACCCCCAAAAGATATTTAAACATAATTAATTAAATATAAGCAGTAATTTCCAGAGGTTGAGAAAGGAAGGGTAAATTTCATGCGGCTGTGTTACACTCAAACAGGGACTTAAAAGAATCCCTCCAACAGCATTTAAAAACAACAAAAAAAATAGCACCTTAAAGAGGCTCACAGCCAAAAACTGATTATCAGATGTTAGAACAGAGTGACAGAGTAAGGTATGAAGAAGTCAGTAGAATTCTCCCAAGAAGAAAATACTAAAGAAGCTGACTGGACCATTTCCAGCTAAGTGGCTCCCTCAGATGCTGGAGGCCTGCTCCTGCCCAACCTCCTCTGCAAAAAAGGCTTCAAGGTCCATTAGCTTCTGACTCAGAAGAACATCTAACTCTGCACTCTGCAGTGCAGCTCTTTTTGCTCGGGTGAAGCTACCCACTGCTTTGATTTTGCCTCGTGTCTTCCTTTTCCGGGGAAGAGTAAAGTCCTGAAACTCTAGAATCCGCTTTCTCTTTTGCTGGCTGACAGAGATCAAGTGTCCATTTTTCTCCTTGGGCTCCTCAAAGATTGTTTCCAAGCTCCTGGTAAAAGCAAGAACAGAACTCATGAATACTTTAGCAGCAGCCACCTTACACTGACAGGGAGGCTGGGGGATTTCAGAACCCAGGTAAACACACTAACTTGTACATTTTTACAGCCTCTCCACACCTCTTGTACTGTTATCTACACCTTACACCTCCTACAATGCACGTTACTGCCAGCTGAGTTACTGCTGCACAGACATTTGGGCAGAATCTCTTTGTATTTCAGTTCAAAAGCACAGTTATAGAATCTTGATCTTACAGAATAAATAGCTTTGAACATTTGATGACAGGCCGTTATTGTTAGTATTTTAAAGAACATGTAATTTGAATTTTGAAAAGTACCATACTTTGATGGAGACTGGAATGAATGGATAGATGAAAAAATATACAAATCCATACTTAACCAGCTGCAAATTCTTAGTTCATATTCTATTTCACTTTTTCCCATCCAAACAGTAAAAGATACTATTTTGAAATTAACTTTCTCTAGCAGTTCAAACTAGACCAATTTTAAGAATATATCTCCCTCTTAGCTTTCATACACCTTTCATCTCCTCTCTTTCCCTGCCACTAATTAATTTACATTTATCTTAAGTTTTCTTATTAGGAAGCAGTACCAACCTGGCAGGAGGAGGGGACTTATAGTTCTTGTTTGTGTAAATTTCTTCTAAACTAAATTCTTTCTTCTTAAGCCTGAAAAAGTAACGACAAATCAATCTAGAAGGAAGAATCTCAAAACCACCTCTTCACAGCAAGCACATTTACAAGAAACAAGTACTATTTGCATTCTATACTATACTAATTATGCTTTAACTAATTGAGAAGGAGGAGGAATGAAAAATGAGCTCATCAAGTACATAATTTCATACAGTGTTTTTATAAGGTCAGTGTCAAGACTTGCCCTTTCTGCAGAGGTCAACACTCCTTCCAGCACTCTGTGATGCTTTGAAATAATGATGCTCAAAAGGGGAAATCCCCTTCACTCTTTTGTGAAAGCTGAGAAGAAGTCTTACAGTTTAACAGATTAATACTTCATCTCGAGACTGATTTTAGTTATTGACAATTACCAAGCTGATCTCTGAAGAAATGCATTCCTTTGTCAAAGGTGGTACCTGTGTTTAGGACAGAAGTCACACTAGATGACAGATTGGAAAGCTTTATCAGCATCTGGCACTGTGATTCCCCACACTTTCAGTGAACTAATGCTTCCCCCTAAGATCATACCCCAAACAAAGGAAGAACTGTGAAAAACTTCAACACAATTTGCATCCACAGAACTTCCTAATGGATCACTTTATCTCACTGTGCACTGCAGATGGACTGATTTTCACTTTATAATGATCAATAAAACCTTCTTTCTTCTTTAGAAATTAAAAATTACTGCATTGCAGCTTGCTTTTTCACATTTTGCCTAAACTCCAGTCAGTAGTTTTGATCCAGTTGATGGAGCTGTGTCAATCATTTCTTTTAAGGGAACTAAACATCAGATGTCACTCTGGGGCTGCATAAAACGGTGGTAGTAAGAGAAACATTTATTGAAATGATTACACTCATATATTTTGAGCCCATTTCAGAGGTACTGCTCACCTTTTTGGTTTGGGTAGTCCCATTGGAGTAAGGTTAGGGTCTGGCTTAGGAACAGTTTTCCTGATTCGGATCTGTGAGACTTTCTTTGGCCTCTTTTCTGGCTCAGTCTTAAGAAAGAAAGGAAGGAAGGAAGAAAGAAAAGAAAAGTTAAAATCAAGGAAATTAAAACCACAGTTGTCAACAGACTTCCCTTTTACTCTGAATATACATTATCTATAGAATAAACATTCCTCTCTGGTTTGCTACCTTCTTTCTGCTTGAATCAAAGCAAGCAGCAGCACAGAGTAGGACATGCAGCCTGTTTTTTCTCCTCATCTTTAACAGTTACTTGATAATATCCAGCAGCAGCAGCTTCAGCTTCTGGAAAACCAAGAGTCTGAGAGATTTAAAATATAATATGGACTCACATTTTTCAGTTCTGTGTCATCTTGGGATCTCAGACAGGCTGGAACAGAAGCATCTGCTTCATCAAGGGCAGGGATCTGGAGCTCAGATGCTGAAAGCCTGGGGGGAGATGGCAATGACTCTGGAAGTGCATGAGGCTTTGGTAATGGAAAAGGGAATGAAGTTTCCAGACTGTAAGAGAGAAAGAATGAAACACCCAAGTGATACTGCAACAGCATTCCATGCTCTCAGGAGATGGTCCTAAATTGCAATTATGGGCACAAAAAGCCAACACAGTTCACAGAAATTGCCCAAGTAAGTGAACTCTGGTACACACATACAGCCCAAAACTCCTGCAGCCTGCTCTGATACTGACACTAACTAAACTGCCAGAGTATTTGAACATGTCATTTTAAACCCACTCTTTTCCTTTTCATACAGCTAAACAGCATACAGCTCTGTTTATCAACTACTGATAGAAAGGGATCAGTCCTCCTTTTCTGCCAGCAAATTTCTTTGACACAACTATTAATCACACTTCTTGTTTACAGATAAACTTACAATACAGCTTTGATACCTGCCATCCCTACACTTAGAAGGAATAGAAAGAAGTTTCAGCACCTATCCAGTTGCTCAGGCAGAAAGGACTTATATCCAAGTAAGGAGTCAAATTTCTATCCAAGTAAGGAATCAAACTTCTATAGTTTCACATACTCATTTCATAAGAAGTGGGGTTGAAAGTAACAGAACTGTTCTGTGCAATGATCTATGTGGTGTTTGCATAACTGCCCCTCCACTCTTCTACATTACATCACCCTGTCAGCTTACCTCACCCAGTGTCTAATCAGAAAGCTGTTCTGGGAGTGAACTGCCAAAAGCTGAAAGCCCAGATGCCATAAGCAATGGCTTTGTGAGGAGGGTTATGGCCCCACTACTCAGAATGAACATCAGCATCCCCAGACTCACCGTATCGCGTGGCCTGCGGTCTGCAGTGCTCCCATACTCTGTACAGGTAAGTGTGGTAACATGGCACAGCTGGGTCAAAAGAGCAATGAAAAAAAACAAAACAAGACAGGCAGAAGTTAGGTCTACACCATAAAAAGATGAGGGAAAAATCATTAGTATAAACTGGACTGTAAGACAAGATGCTCATATCAGGAATGAGAATGAAAGACTAAAATGATACAAAAGAAAGCCACATGGTGCTGTTTAGGCCACTAGATTTCATTGTTAAGAAAACTGTCCTACTTTCATTTAAAAATGGTAGTAATGAGAAAAGGAAAGGCACAGAAAGAGAGTGGGACAGTAATACTGAAAGTCATAATTATTTCTACATAATTATTAAAGTCTGAAAATCGTAATTTTCCTATGAAAGTCTATATTCCTTATTCAAAACACCAAGTTTTTACAATAAAGTAACCAAAACCCTTGAAGGATCTGGTTACTAAATAAAATAGTGCATAATGGCAACAGTAACAGGTGAAAGGAAGTACTTCCATTAAATTAACTCCCTGTTGCCTCTAACTCCCAGTGTCCAATACCCTTACTTGACTGGAATAACCAAAGGCCTTTCTATAAGGGTTGGTAATAACCAGAATTCTATGGCATAAAAGTCAGCACAGCAGCTCTTTGTGTCCTTTGATATTAAGCTTTACTTTTGTGTCCATACTGTTAATAGCAGGAAATCACTTGGGACAACTTTTATTACATTCAACAGCAAATCTTGTATTTGCTGCTCTCTCAAACCAACAGTGAAATGCACTTCACTGTTCTAAAGCAAAGATGTTACAGCCAGACTGGAATTCTACAAAGGAAATTAGAACCAGCCATGCTGGAAGCACAGGGAATAGCACCAACTATTCATAAAGAGGTCAGAAAGACCCACTTTTTGTGTCTATCTCTTAAGTCAGAACTGTAACATTGGTTCAACATTCCACTCACTATTCCAGTTACTGGAACCTGTATCAACCTGCAGCAGAGCCCTCTCTGTTACAGACAGAGCTTATTGTTTATGCAATAATAATACAAAATTACAAGAACAGAAGGAAATCACTTTAGAAATTTTTCATTCAAATAAGCATTAATTAGAAAAAAACTTCGGTAAAAGAATACTTTTGTTATTGACAGTGGAAGGGGCAGTGGAAGTCAGGTAGGACAACTACTTGTTCTCCTGGTTATTAAGAACACTAATTGTGAGTGAAATATTTAAAAGAGAACAAATTTTTTCTAGATGAAAATGGCCTGCAGGGAACTTTTTGATTTTTCTGATTTTTAATTATCTTAAAACAGGCAAAGATTTCTGTCCCAGTGAGAGCTGAAAATGCTTTTATACTGCACCAAACACACCTCTTATATTCACATACCAAACATCTGAGCAGGACAGATTTATGTCTGCTTCATATACATAGTTGTAAGGTATTTTAGAGAAAAAAAAACCAAACAAACTGAGTTTTAGGGTATTTTAAGTCTGGCTTATTTTTCACTTGAAGTGAAAAGGTTTGATTTGAATACTCTCCCTTTGGGAAAAAGATCACTCATAGCAAAGCAGACAGCTTTCCAATTACTCTTTACATCAGGAATGAAATCCTCTTACACATTAGCTAACTGGATATGCAGTCCCGAGCTGCTGAGGAGCCTGCAGACTTAAGGGTGTGGGAAAACCCCCAAGTTCTGATCTCCCAGTCCAAGGATAGCCTCCTTGTGATGCCTCAGCAACACAAAACACTAAATTCACAACTAAGTTTTAAAAAGACGTTTGTTTTGCTTTTAACAAAGTGTAATTTTTAAGTTCAGTGCTCAAACTGTACAGGTATGATCATTTTCAGAGTATGGAATGAAAACGGAAGCAAGTCCCATAGAATGCGCCGCAAGTCGTCTCTATGCCATTATTCAACTTAATTCTTTTAGTGCACCCAGCTCCAGAATGGAGCAGTGCTTTCATAAGCTCACTCACATCTTTGGCAGACATTAGAATTTATACTAACAAGTGATAAACGTTTAGATAGGTTACCCATTTATACAAAGCAAAGTGCAGCATTGGTTATGTGGCAAGATTTTTGGTTACACTTGAGTCAATCTGTGACATAGGCTAAATTCAACAGTTCTCTACAGATTGCCACACCAATGAAAACAATTAATTAAATAGACTTTGCTACAGTGCTCATGAGCTCTCTGTCCAGGAATTGCAAGGCAACAAAATCAGGAACTGAACTGCTCTATGTTTCTGAGGGATAAAGAGCAAAATTTTTGCTCAAAGGCATGCAAAAATCCTGTCACAGAGCTAAGAACTTCTTTCATTCTTTTTATTAGCAAAATGATCTTAAATGCTAATAGCAAAGTAAAATCAAATATGCAAAGTAGATTTCAGTCCTCTTCCCACTCATAACAAGATTGACACACAGAGAAAAATTCATTACCAATGTTAACTGGAGCTACACTTGCTTGTGTCAACATCACATATGAAAAGCCATAGCATGCATAAAGAGGTTTCAATTAGCATAGAATGGTCATGGAATACAAGTAAAAATGTTACTGAATGACACCCCCGCCCTTTACAATTCTTCCTAACCTGATATTGAGCATTTGGTTCCAAGGGGTATTCGTGGCTCAGACCTCTGAAAAAAACTTTCCTACCTCAGAAATCCAGTTCCTCTGCAGTCACTCTGAATAGACCTAATGAAGTAGCTCACCTTTTGCATTATATACTCTGATGCATGGTGTGTATATTTTGCAAGGGAGAAGAAAATAGAGTTAGCCATTCTGCCAAAACAGGATAGTATTAAAAGAAATTAAGGCAAATATATTTAAATTCAGCTAACAGACTGTTCTGTAATAAAGGATCTTCCATGTTGAGCTGGAGCAGAATGTGTAGATCTGGAACAGGAGAAACTGACCCTCCAGTGCAAGCTGCAATTACCCTCTCCCCCCAAAAAAGGAGCAAGTATATACCCTGCACACATTTAATCTCAGAAATAAGTTGATGGGTTTTACCTGTTGTCGATGCCCACACTTGGCTGCCACTTGCAGTGACTGGAATGGAGAGGAGTGATTTCGGAAGGACGGGCAGAAGGACCGTGCTGACTCCATATGGACAATACCCTGCCCAGTGAGTATGGCAATGAGGAGACGAGCTCATCCGACACACACCTCGGGTACCTGTCCCCTTTCAAACCCTGTGCCAGCTGCGATATGAACAGTCTCTGGATGGTAGGAATATGGCTGGTTAAGTTTCTTCTTCTTGTCCAAATCCTGTAACATCCAGGGGAAGAAAGTGCTAACACTGTGTGAAGGCCAAGCGTGGAACAACCTCCTCTTCTTCCAGCTACAGGGTTTCTTCCAGGGTCAGGGTGAACAGCAACAGTCCTGGGGGTTGTTGTGGAGTGAGAGGAATGAAGCTCATTATTTACACTGGAATCTTCCTTGAGAGCTGTTGTATCTGAACAGCTCTGAGACAGGAGAAAAGACAAAGTCCACTTTGAAGCTGGTGCTGGAGTTTCTCTGAAAACTGGGCTGTGATGTACAGAGTGCTGGGATGTAATCCCTCTGAGGTCTCTCACAGGACTGGAGTCCAATTTTATGTGAAATGAAATTGGGAAAACTGAGGTGTCCAAGAAAGAGGTTGGAGGTGTGTGGCTTAAGTCCGAAGAAAGTATTTTGGTAGTTTCTACAGGATAAAGTGCCAAAGGCTGAAAGCTGAACATCTTGGTGCACCAGCTGTCAGCCCAGCGTGAGTGAACGTTCCTGTTAATGCAAGAAAAGGCTTCCAAGAGATTTTTAGATCTACATTGGCTGTACCTGTCACCCACTGGAAGAATTTCAGAAGAATATGGCAGAGGTTCTAAGTTACGGCTGCTTTTGGCAGGGGCCAGGAGCTTGCTGGCCATTGCAGACAACTTGCTCAACAATGCTGGTTCTTTGGTACATTTTCTGAATTTCAAGCTGTTCAACAAACTGCACCTCTTGGCCCTCTGCCTTGGCATATGCGCAAATCTCATGGCTGTTTCCTTTTCCACTGTCAGGGGTTTACGTGGAAAGTACAAAGATTCCAGAAGCGTGTTTTCCTGTTTAGGGAATATTTCCAGGGGAATCTCAGAGAAAGGTGAACTTTTAATTGTTTTGATTTTTCTTACGGTTTTTAGCTGACACAATGTGGGAACTTTTTTGCATGTCCTTCCAGGTTGTATTTTTAATGGAAGAGGTCCTCGCAGTTTATTTGTAGTTCCTCTTCGTTTATTTGTAGTTCCAAAGGCACCGGGGATCCCATCATACCCTAAATTAAGGTTCAGGTTTTCCATTTCTGAATCCTGAGTCTTCAAAAACTGTGAACTAATAAAATCTGTGGTAATCTTTGGCCTTTTAACTTCTTGTAAAGTGCTACGTAGTTTATTTTCACTGCCTCTTACAGCAAAACTCTCTTCTGAAGGGCCTCCAGACTTCGCATTTCTAGATGTCACCAAGTCAGCTGAAGAGCTGCATAAGAGTTCAGAACTGTGCAACATACTTGGTTGCAGTATGATTTTTGCTTTCTCTTGATGTTCTAACTTCTGTTCTTGTTGTGCCTTGCCCAACTGATGTACTTCCATCTTTCCATACTTCTTTTGTTTAAGTATTTGAAGTTCCTGTTTTTGATCAAGTCTCTCTGAACCTAAAGCCTTATTTTCCTTGCAAACTGCATGAGTTGGTACTTTGTCCTGGCCTTCTGTTACCTCCTTTACATTATCTTTGCTCCGTGCATTTAATTTGTAAGGCACACACACGCCACTGCAAACCACACAGTTTGGGGATGGCTCTTTGCAACTGTCTGATAGCATGCTCAGAGGTGGAGAAAACGTGGGCGTTGTATCATCCTGCACTTCTGGGGCAACCTCTGTGTCAGATACAGCTCCAGCCTCATGATCGTGCACAGTTTGTGAAAGTGCACTGGTACCTGCTACGTTTGGGAGCTTTGTATGATTTTGTCTTTCTTTTGAAAGATTATTTAGTTTGGATCTTGGGATTTCTTCCAAAACCTTTCCATAATTCTCAGTCCTGAGGGGCACTATTTTGCTACCAGACTCTTTAGAATCTTCCAACAAGGCCCATCGACAATCTTTGGGCAGCCTTCCTCTAGGGGCTGCCTCTTTTCCTATCTTCTCTTCTACACAGATATTCTTAAATTTCTCCTCACTGGGAGGACTTTTTGGTGAGCTCATGTCCATGTCTTTCATGGTTGGTGTGCACAGCCCTTCAGCTTTCAGACTTTCTTTGCTGTGGGCACAAACTCTTGAGCTTTTGGCACCATACCGAGAGCCAGCTGCTGATTCACTCCCTGAAGATGGAACCTCAATATTGCTGGATTTTTTCTTCACAGAAATTGTTACAGAAAGAATTTTTGTCATTGAAGGATCATTGTTAAATTTCTTGTCTGAAGATGAAATATCTCTTTGTGTATTCTCAGGTGACATATACAACTTTTCTTTCTCAGGCAGAGACATGTGAGAGTTCAGAGCTGACTTTGTTTCTAAATCCACCTGAGTCTTATTAGAAGTTTCTTGGATGTCAAACTTTTCAGAGTGGGATGCACTAATACCCCTTTGATCATCAGTTTCTTTACCAGCCTCAGAAGTTAACTGCGGGCAAGAATTATTTAAGATAGGAGTTATACTCAGACTTTCTCTGTTTTCTATATCTGAAAGCACATTTATATTTTCCAGCTTATCTGTACTCTTTAATGTCTCTTCACTGGGAAGACTTTTTGGTGAGCTCATGTCCATGTCTTTTACAGCTGACGTGCAAAGCCCTTCAGCTTTCAGACTTTCTTTGCTGTGGGCACAAACTCTTGAGCTTTTGGCACCATACCAAGAGCCAGCTGCTGATTCACTCCCTGAAGATGGAACCTCAATATTGCTGTTTTTTTTCTTCACAGAAATGGTTACAGAAAGAATTTTTGTCATTGAAGTATCTTTGCCAAAAACTTCAGCTGAAGATGAATCACAGTTATCTCTTTGTGTATTCTCAGGTGACATATACAACTTTTCTTTCTCAGGCAGAGACATGTGAGAGTTCAGAGCTGACACAGTTTCTGAATCTGCCTGAGTCTCGACACAAGATTCTTGGATGTCAGACTTTCCAAAATGAGACGGACCACTGCCCCTTTGAGCATCAGTTTCTTTACCAGGCTCAAGAGTTAACTGCAAGCAAGAGTTATTTAAGATAGGATTTATACTCAGACTTTCTCTGTTTTCTGTATCTGAAAGCACATTCCTATTTTCTGGCTTGTATGAAAGACTCCCATGAATTGATGAAATGGGAAGAAGTTGAGCACTAATTGTATTTTCCTGGTTCTCCACCAACGACTTCATCTTTGGCAAAGATTGCTGCGTTTTGTTTCCTGCAAACACCACCTTTGCTTTCTCTTTTGCACAGTTGATAAAACGAGCCTGCCGTGAGCAATGTGGTCTGCCATCAGAAAAGTTTTCTTCAAGAGTTCCTTTACTGTTTCTTTCACATCTGTTCTCACGTTCTTGTAGTCTGATTGTCTTGTCTTCAATTAGATCACTGATGGAGTCCATGTATCCTGAAGACTGTTCATTTTTCACACCAACTGAAGAGTCCAAACCCATGACATTCTCTTGTAGAGCTCCTTCAAACCTGGCTCCTCTTGCATATTTATGGTCTAACAGAGGCAGGTCATCACCTGTTTTTAGCAGAACCTCTTCACTGTGATCAGGACCAGCTTTGTCTCTTTCCACAGAACCACCCATGGTTTGTAAATCGATGTTTAGTTGGTTGGTTAAACTTTCTAAATGTTGCTCACTGCCCAGCACTGGGACATCAGACTCACTCTGACATGGCTGAAGCTGATTTCCCATGGGACAAAGGGTCTCTCCTGTTTGGCCAGCATGCTGTGTTGGAATGTTCACGTTGTCAAGTGCTGGGTGTGGATCACAGGTGGAAGTGCTGCACTTGCAGGGATCAGCTGTGAGCAATGGCATTTCTTCCTGCTCACAAGTGTCAAGTTCTCTCTTCCATGGGCCTAACAGACAGTTGTAAAATCCAAAATCATGAGCACAGCTGTTTTTCTTCAAGTATCTGTCACTCATCTTATTTCTCTGATTGCCTTCAGGAGCGTTTGGGGAATCCACAGCTCTTGTTTTATCAAATTCATGTGTCTGGGAAGCACACATGCCAGTCTGTTCTTTTGCCTCATCTCTGTCATAAACCATTTCACTGCCCGTTCCCTTACAAAGATTAAATTGTTCCACAACCTCCATATTCTTATTTGAGATCTCATCTCTTGCCAAGGTAGCAGTAGACTTCTCTGCAGTATATGCTGAGCAAAACATGGTTTTTCCTCCGGGAATGTCATTTATCCCATGCAGAGCTATACCTCTGTTGCCCCAGCCACTTTCACAAAGAAGAGATCCACGTGCCAAAGGGCCGTGTGGTTCTGGAAAGATGACTGCCTCTTTACTGTTATATCCTGATGAAGACTCTCCTTCCAAATTATCATTTTCTTCAATCTTATCAACTTCAACACCAAAAGAATGACTGTTCAGGAAAACTTCATCCACACGTGTACTCCCTGATAAAATACAGGAAGTGCTGGCAGCTGTACCCTGTTTTTTTGTACTCTGATTATTACAAATCCATGTGCGACAAAGTTCATTTTCTAAACCAGTGACCGCTCTCTCCGTCTTTCCAGCAGAAGATTTTATGTTCATTTGGGATACTCTGCTTGTTGTATTAGGGTTATCAAAAGTCATGGAGTTTACAGAAGACTTGAATTTGTCTTTATGAAGCAAAACTTCAGCAACTTGTTTCGCTCTTTTTCCAGAAGCACCAATTAATTCTTTTCTAGACAGATTATCCCAAGCCTTGTCCCTACACGAAACTTTATTAGCAGTACAAGGAAGACACTCATTATAATGAAGTTCTCTTGATTTTTGTAAAACAGGAGGTAGAGTTACATTTAGTGTATGAAACAAATTTGTTTTGTTCCCAGTGGATAAGCTGTCACTACTATCAGCTTCTGCAACTCCAAGTAAACCACCAGACAACTCTTCTGATGTTGTATTGCTCTCAGATTCCTTTTCAAGCAGTTGTGCCTTGGGTGAGTCTTTTTCTAGCTTGGTACTAAGATCAAGACAGCTGTGGTTACTGAGAGGAGGAATTTTATTGGCAGTACTATAAAAGCATCTGTCTCTCTGCCCAGTTTCATGGGAAGCAATGTTACTCGTTTCCGCCCACAAACGATTTTCTTTTATATCGTTCTTGCATGGGTCACTGACAGAGAATTGCCATTGGTCCTTTTTAAACTTATCACCTTCTGATAGGAATATTTTAAATCTTTCTTTTGAGAACTCAGCAGATGAAGCAACAGAATTAAAAACTGGAGAATGACAATGCTCAGAATTAGCAGCATCTTGAGGTTCAGGCCAGCTACAAATTTCAGTGTTATCTCCCACAGCAATTTTTCTCCAGACTTCAGCAGCCTCTTCCGATTCAGAGCTGTATGATTTTCCCGTAGTAGCATTAAATTCCCTAGGATCAGTTTTTGCACTAGATAATCCTTTGCTCCTTACCACTGAGATCCGCTCTACTGGTACACAAGTGGAGGTTTGGTTTTCTAAAAACCCAGTTCCATGATCATAAGGAGTGTGATGTTTGATGTTTTGGGGAAGGTACTTCTGGGGGATTTCATTGATAATTCCATGAACGGCAGAACTGCTTTCTAGTGGCGTATTTCCAAAGTCCAAATAACTGACATTTTTCAGAACTCGACATAAAACTTCAGAACTTTGTGTGGAGAGTGTTCTACAGCTTTCTGCTGAGAACAACTCATGAGGTCCATTGTGTCCAGGTACAGAACCCTTAAAGTAGTCATAAGCATCATTTTCTTCATCCTGCTGACAAGTCTGGCAATTAGCAAATGACGTACTGAATTCATTAAGAGGATTTTGTCTGGGTAACTTTTCTTCTCTAATCTCCAAAACAGATACACCATTCCCCCCTGTTCTCATTGGCATGGCAGCATGGGCTTTTGATCCACTATAGTCACTTGTTTCTTGTGGATGATCTGTAGCTGCTCCAATGTCCATGACTTTTAAAGGCTCTAAAAAACCTAAGATGCTGGTTTCTGAAGCCCCAGCTCTGGCCGTGACTGTGTCTACATCTGGGCATTGACTGCTCTCAGGTGGAAGACCTTTACTCACTCTGTCATTCCTGAATCCTGATTTACTAAATATCCTAGTCCCATCAGCCTTCATACCTTGTACTTCTTCAGTGAGCTTTGGCAGAGTTTCAGCTGTCACCTGAACATTTGCTTGGTTTTCTTCTGCATAAGAAAAAAAATAAAGCAAATCAGAACCACATGCTAAATTTAGAAGGCATTCAGCTTATTAAGTACCTTTTGTTGTTATATACAACACTCTGTGCAGTGTTGGTTACCAAAATGTTCTTAAAAATGAGAATTGAGGCTCACAATTTTACTACAAGTCTTTAGAGGAAAGAACAAACTATTCCACCACAAAGCCAACAAAGACAATCCTTTTCACTACAGACATTCCCAGTCCTGTATATTTCAGATTCTCCTAATATCAAACTAGGTGAATGCAGGTCCTGTAACTTAACACATAGGAAGCCACTGCCAACGTTAAAATAATGCTGATTTGTAACATCAAAATTCAGCATAAGCTGGGGCTTGATCTGCTCCAGCCTAGAAATATGGCTGTGCATTGTGTGGCCATTTCCATTTCTTCTTCCTTGAAGACATGTCTGGCAGTAACTCATCCATGGGAAGACAAAACATATCTCATCTGCTCAAGCAATTTGGATTATTCATAAACTTCTTCTGTAAAATTACAAAGAAGGTGCTAATTAAAAAAAATTACAGTTCCTGTAGAATATCTTCATACTCAAAATTTTACAGGGAACATATTTACTCAGACTTCTGCAGATCCTTTCCCTATTTTCTAGTAAGCACCAAGACTAGATGGCTGAGTAGATTCGCCAGCTAAACACAGGTTTTGGTAAAGATAGCAGGCAGGGAAATAGAAAATAATTACTAGATGCAGGCAAAGTGACCAAAGTACTTGGAGCTAGAAGATTATGGAGGATCATAACAAAATTAATAATTATGTTAGCTGTCCTCTTTCTTTGGATTCTGCACTTTTAATTTTATTTTTCAGAACACTCAAAAATGAATGAGTAATACTTTTCTATATATATGCTATTACTGCTGACATATGCTCCATCTTTGAAACAAAAGGAGATGCAAAACATCTGCTATTAACAACCTCTTCTGCTTTGGAAACAAATAACTAAAACACATCTTCTACAGAAAAGGTCTTCAGGCAAGTACATACCCTGCCAGGAGAAAGTAAAGCATTGAGATTGTTACAGGGTAGTACTTTCTGCCATAAAACAAAATAAATGAGCCATCCCACAATCACTCATCCATTTTACATCAACAGTAAATAACTGGGAGAGAAGCAGGGGCTGGATAGGGATGTACAGCTAAAATAACTACCTGTGTTCCTCAGAGATCCTGCAATTTCAGTGCAACAGGTTCTCAAAGACTTTGCCCCTTGATCGTTTAAGTGAGGGTCCTCCTGAAACAAGACAGAGAGAGCAGTGGAAATGGTTAGATTTTCTGAAGCGTGTCATGTCTCAGGGACTGCATCTGCTCAGCTGGGTTAGTTCAGAACAAGGAATTCACTAAGAAACCTCCAGATGTATCAGCCTTGGCCAGAGGCAGCACTGCATTGCAAGGGCTTCACGCAAGCACTGAGGATGTATCCCCAAAACACCTCTATTTAGCAGCAATGAAGTCTTGTGATGTGGCAGCCAAAATGTAAGTACACAGCTTAAAATGCAAATTGCTGGAAATGGGAATGAGAAGAGTAATGCAGTCCCCAAGTCTAGTTCACAACCCCAAACCATTACCACTAGACTTCTGGGAAGATGTGTGCATTTTCTGTCTCTATTAGAACTTGCCTTCTTCTATTCCTTGGGCTCAAAACCACAAACCCTGGAACAGATGACCTGCCTGCCAGCAAAACCACAAACCATGATCCCACAACCAAACTACCTGCATTTAGAAATATGTGAAAATTCATCTGGGAAAACTGAATGACTATAAAGAATTTAATAATTTTAATTTCACATAATGATAAATCTTTTTTAATTTCAGACAAAAAGATATAAAAATTTGGAATTAAACATACAGATTATTTTAGTATTATGCAACACCCAATATTAAGGTAAAACATTCAGCTGTGCACCATGTTCTGGTATGTATCTGCCCTACACCATTTCAACAGTATTTAAGCAAGTGAAAACACTGATATTTTAAAATACTGCTGGTCTACTGAACTACAGTCTCATTTTTCAGTGGACCCACAATAATCCAGATACTGACACACACACACCCCCTGGACATGTCCAAGGCCAGGCTGGACAGGGCTCTGAGCAACCTGGTCCAGTGGAAGGTGTCCCTGCCCATGGCAGGGGGTTAGAACAAGATGACCTTCAAGGTCCTCTTCCCACCCAAAGCATTGTATGATTCTATACTAGAAGAAACAAAAAAGAACCAGGGAACCCATTGCCAAACCCACTGCCTAGTGACTCTAACCTTAAATTCAAATTATCACACAGGGATTCGGCATTCACTCACTTGTTCTGAACAACTTTCCTCCAGGGTTGAAGGACAACATTCAGCATGATGGTGCTCAGCACCTTGTGCCTCTTCATCTTCTTTCTGGTATCCATCACTAGAACAGTCTAGTTTCTTAAAGTGTCTTTTTCTGCTTTTTTCATCCTCTCCAATGTCTCCAGCCTGTAATAATTCTTCAGGAAAGGATTCTGCTGGCCCATGAGAAATCACCTGGAGCATATCACCCAAATCCTCAGTTTTCTGGCAGAAGTTTCCTATGGCAGAAGTCCATGGCCCATCCCTGTGTGCCAGCACGGGCACTGGCCCATCAGATTGTGCATCCAGTGCAAGGCTGGGCCCTGGCACTGCCATGAGTTCCGTGGAGATGCTCTCTGGCAGTCCAGTGTACAACTCCTCTATTACAGCAGACACAGAAGAATCAAGGAGAGACTCCACCCCAGATGAGAGCATCAGGGCTGTGGAACATCAGTTACCCTGAGCTTTTCAGTTTGTCCTAAAAAAAAGGCAACGTTAAATCAACGTACACTGAATTAACCATAGAAAACCCCAAGCTGGAAGGGACCCTCAAGGATCACTGAAGTCCAATTCCTGGATTAGATTAAAAGGAAAAGCTTAATTCCTCAAGATTCAAGTATATATGTTTTAAAAAGATACTTCCAAATAGGTCTTTAAGAAAGGTGCTTTAAGGAGAAACATTTGAGTATCTAAGGAAATGCTGCATGAACAAAAGAAGAGAGTAAAGCCAAATAGATATTCCCAAGCCTCATTTTCACATTCAAACATCTCCCTGCAGATTTAACCACATCCTCTGAAAAGCCTGAGAAGAGGTTATAAAGAAAATCACTGGGGCTTATATCAGACATCCTCCTCCTTCACTAAAACTAAAGCATCGTTTGACTTCCTGAGATTTTCATGAGTTTCTAGTCTTTGGAAAAAAGCTCCAACTTTTCTTCACATTCTCGGCCTCAAAGGAACACTTCCTAAGCCATGAGCCAGCGGACTGTTCCTCTCAGCTTCTCTCACTGAGCACCGGACACGCAGTACAGAGGATGCCTTGTGCCCGCTCCCGGATCCTCCTGGGCCCAGCACCGAACGCCCGGAGCGCGGCAGCTGCTTCGTGAGCACGGGACAGGAGCTGCGGCGGGGCTGACACGGCTTCTGGGGGCACCGGGAAAACCCGGCCGTCAAATCGCTCCTGAGGGCTCACGGATAGGAACGGGCTCAGCCAGGCCTCCAGAGGGGCATCAGCTACTCAGTGTACCAAAACACGGGCTGAGCAGCCGAGCGTCGATCCCTGCTCCTTAAGCAAGAGCCGCCCGTGCAGACACAGGTGAAACTCGCAGCGGCCTCCTGGGAACACGGGAGGCCACTCGTCCCCGGGAGAGCATCACCCTCCCGGCGATGCCGCCCCAGCATCGGCGGCACGACCGGGGGCCACCCTTTGTTCCAAGAGCCGCAGCAGCGCCGACAGACGCGGCCCCGAGCCCCGCTCCTTCTCCGCGGCAGCGGCCCCCGCACCGGCCGGCCCCGAGGGTCCGCAGGCGCCCTGCGGCAGGGCACCGGAGATCGCCGCTCTCCGTAATTACACAACCGCCGGTGTCTCCCCCGCGCCCGGGCTGGGCAGGGCCCCCGCCGGCCACTCGGCCCCGTTCCAACTCCCAGCCGGCGGCGGCGGGCGCAAGAGGCGGGTCCGTGCCGGGACACCCCCGCGCCCCGCCCCGCGCCCCGCCCGGTGCCGTTACCTGAGCGGCGGCGGCCGCCGGCC
>VXBN01005084.1:1164398-1206914 GCA_013397395.1 Sinosuthora webbiana
CCGGCCGGGTTCCCTCCGGCCCCGCCCCCCGCGGTGGGCGTGTCCCGCCCGCCCTATCCCACGGCGGGGCGCGGGTGTCACGTGGCGCGCGGCCCCGGACGCGGAAGTGCCGCGCGGTACCCGCGGGATACGCACCGGCAGGGCGGGGGCCNCGGGGCCCCGCGCTCGGACGCTCCGCGAGCAGCGGCCGGACTGCGCTGCGCTCTGCTCGGCTCTGCCGCGGCACGGCTGTGGCCCTGGCTGCGCTGCCCTGGAGCTGGCTTAGCCCGCGGCGGCTGTGAGCGGCACGGAGAGTTAAGGTGCCCGAGCTCCCTTCGCTCCCGGACTGCGCCGTTCTCCCCGCTGTCCTTCCCCCGCGGCTCTGGCCTGAGCCGCCGCGCTGCTCGCTGTGCGCTACTGCCCCCCGTGCTGGTAAGGACCCTGGCGGGCCCGTGTGCCGGACCGCCCCTCGCCGCTGCTCCGGGCAGGAACTCGGGTCTCTCCGTGGGCTTCTCTTTCCCTATAAAAGAGCGGCCGAATGAACGCAGCGGTTCCATAGCTGCTTAAGGACTGTAGGCACGGCAGCGGACTGTAACTGCTTGGGTTTGTTTGCTCTCCGCTCCGGCCCTGCTCTTTGTGGCGTCCCCGGTGTGGGTCTGCCGGCTACCAGCACCAAGCGGCGCTTCTTTCCAGACCCGCGTCAGTTCCAAATTACAGAGTTTGCTTTAACAAATTTTGGGTGTATGGGGTTTTTTTTCCCACCACGACTCTGTAGCTCGGTAATTGACTTTCTGCCAAGCACATCTGCACGCTCAACCCTTTAACCTATTTGAAAAGCACACTTTGTCCCTCTCTCCTTGTGCCTGTACCTGTAGCTGCCCCGCACTCTCCTCTGCTGGGCGCAGCTCTGCCGCGCCGCGGTGAAATCGGCCGGGACAACGTGCTGTGTTCACGTGCAGAACGTACACAATCGGTTTGCGTTGACAAGAGATCTGTGTTTGCTTTCATTTCTATGTTAGATATGCAAGATGCCTTTAACTGTGTTGGCTCGAAGCGTCTGAGAGGAACTGGAGCTCAAGATGAGAACCAACAAGGTGTACAAGCTCGTCATACATAAGAAGGGGTTTGGAGGCAGTGGTCAGTATCTCCCAGCTCATAACAGTGACACCAGCACTCACTTAATTGAAAGCAATTGTTTTATCGATTGTTTTAACAAAAGAGTGAAGATGGAACTTTGATGTAACAAGCAGTATTGCCAGCCAGAGTTTGGAAAGCTCTTTCTAATAACAGCATACAGCAAAATAAAAGAACGTTAATTGGAAGAGACCAAGACTGTATCTAAAAATGAAATTGCCTATTTTTTTTTTTTACTTCCTCCCCTTTTGTTGCAACACTTTTCTCTTAACCTGGTGTTTCAGTCACCCTAATGAGTGACATGTATGTCAATGACTTATGACTGCACACAGTTGTGTTTCTGAGCACGAATAACAGTGCCACTGGTTGGCACTGTTAGACTAGACTGTCTAGACTTACAGCATGCTGATAAATCTTGTTGAGATTCTATAGCTGTCTACTTTCCTGCTGGTGTTTGTTGTATGAAAAGTATGGAAGATGATTCTGGTTGCCTAAATGAGATGCACAGTCTTTTGCTGAACGCTTCTTTTGTGAAAGTTCTGTTATTTGAGTTGTTTGTGCCTGCAAGAGTGGCTGATCTGAAGTGGCTGGGCAGGGACCCTGTCATGTGGTGAGCATAAAGCATTCTGCTGATGTGTTCATCTTGGTTTGGTGCATTTATACGTGCTGAGCTATTGTATGCAAACATGGAGGTGTCTGTGTTTAGCATATATCTGTTCACTGCCCTCATTAATTTATGTCTTGTAGATGATGAACTGGTGGTGAATCCTAAAGTATTTCTTCAAATCAAGCTGGGAGATGTTGTGGAAATTGCCCATCCCAATGATGAATACAGGTGAATTCTCTTTGCTGATATCAGTGATGTTGGAGCACTGAAAGGATCTGTTCATATCTAGTGGTTTCTAGAGTGAGACATAACTTTGCTTCAGGATGCTGCCATGATTTTTTTCTGCCTAAAGAGAAGAGGTTAACTTTAGCAAGAGTGCTTCCTTAAAATTTATGGAATTCTTTGTGTATTATGTTAGTTTGCTGATCTTCCATAGGCCAAGTAGCACCTGAATATAGAATTGACAATGTCTGTATTCTCTTCCTAGATCTGCTGCTACCTAAGGATTATTCTCCTATCCTACAGTATATCCTAGGCAAAATTGAAATTTTATGGCCTTGTTTTATGAACCTGTTCATCCTGCAGCCTGTATCTGAAAAGCAGTGGTACACTTGTGTGAGGATCTGAGAAGTTCTTGTGTGACCTAATGTCCCATTTGTAGTGTTTTCTTTACCTCAAGAGTACCTTAAAATTGTGAAGAGTGTAAGGAACAAGGCAAAGGGAAAGGTGGAGAAGTTTTTGTATGAAGCTTTCTAGAAAATATTAATGTTTCTCTTTAGCTTATCCTATCCATGTTACAAAATAGATTTGAGTGTGTGATTTACCAGAGACACTGTTGGTATCTCAACTTGTCTACCTTTTTTCTCTCTTCTCCATGCTAGTCCCCTGCTTCTACAAGTGAAGTCACTTAAGGAAGATCTGCAGAAAGGTAAAACTCTAGACTTATGCACAGTAAAATCGTAGGAAGGGTGACATGACTGGGCTGTACCTGTGGTTGGCTAATGTGTGTATTTTAATTTCATAAGAAAATCAATGCTTTGTCTGTTTAGCAAGGGGAGGATTAGAATTTTAACAGAAAATCGGCAGTGAGTTCTAAATCTGCTTTTTTTGAATAATGTGAGTATGGTTTAAACAAACTGGGCTTTTTAGCCTGCAGTTTGTGTTTCATGACAGTCTCACAGTGTTGGTTTTGTGCCTGTAAACCCCTTGGAAGCTGTTGGGGACAATCACTTCTCTGCTGTCCTTTCTCTTTTGGGGCAGAGACGATCAGTGTGGATCAGACTGTGGCCCAAGTGTTCCGCCTGCGGCCCTACCAGGATGTCCATGTCAATGTTGTTGACCCCAAGGTGTGTGCTTTTGCCACTTGTTTCCATCCATTCCATCATTTCACTCAGATCAGAGCCCTGTGACTTCCCATCTGCAGTAGTCTGGGGGAAAAAGGGCATTTATTTTTTATTGAAAGATCTTTAGTCTTCTTCCCTAAGAAAATGAGGCTTAGACTTTTGAATTATTTGTTGGTTTGTTATGTGTCTCTTCTCTTCCTACCATCTCTGCTCTTTTTTTGAGCTCCATGATCCTGCTTCAACAGTCCTTGGTAGAAATGTAGACATTTCACCTATTTTTAAATTTCAGAAGTTCATGAGAACCAGGCACAGTAAAGAAAAACAGTAAGTGGCCTAGTCAAAAGAAAAGCCATGGCCTGGATTTGCATTATTTGATACCACAGAGCCTCTTACAGAGAGGCATTGCCTGTAAATGTCCCAACTTTTAAAAGAGCTGCAGTCAGAACTTACATTCTGCACAAGACAAAAATCTGGAGGAAATAAAGCTTCCTTAATGCCATGAACAATGGCAGTAATTTGTTTTATTTCAGCTTCCAATCTGCACTGAGACTTGTAGTACAGTCCTTGGGCTTTTTCTGGTCACACTGTGCAATGTTTTACAGCTCACAGTAGGTGAGGTACATGCACAACTGTGGTATTTATTTGTATGGGCTTCCCCTTTATCTTGCAGTTTTAGGGAAATTGAGTAGCTTTTGAATGGCCCTTCTTTTAACATTTGGTTACTAAATGAACAGATTGGTGGGCCCTACTTAAAAACAACCAGTAAAATCTAAGCAGTGTTTTTCATCCATGTCCCAGGAGGTGACCTTGGACTTGGTGGAGCTGACATTTAAAGATCAGTACATTGGGCGTGGGGATATGTGGCGGCTGAAGAAGAGTTTGGTAAGGGCCCTGCTGCCCCTGGGCAGGGTGCAGGTGATGAACCTTGTGTTTTGCTTACTGTGAAAGAAAAGAAGAGCTTTACAAAATGCAGAGAGCCAAAGACAGTGCCAGCAGCTCCTGAGGATCTTGTGCTGTGAGTGGCACATCAGAGTTGGAGAAATAGATATAAATGTCTTGTAGAAAAACATCCCATCATTTCCTACTCCACTGCTATAATGTTGATTACTGCCTTGGGCATTGAAAATGCTGTTCAGAGTTTTTTTGCTTATGTTCTGAATTTTAATGATTAACTACATTTGGAAGGAATTGAATCCAAGTGTTTTTCAAGAAGTATGCTGAAGTGTCCCCTCTCTGACAGTATCCCTTAATAAGCAGCTGTTAGAATATCTTCTGCCTGCATCTCTGAAGTGCAGTCTTCTGCTCCTCTAAGTGCACTGAATTAGGCAAATGATCCCAGCTAGAGTTTATCTATGTTAAAAGTGATTTTCTGTTGTCTGTTACAGAGGTTCTGTAGGCTGAGCTATTAGTAGTAACTACACTGAATGGAATTTATGACTTCTGTTGTAAAAATCACGTTTGAGTGCGAGTGGTTTTTATGTACATTGTTCTTCTCACTCTGAGCCTGCTCTTCTTCTAACACATGTAACTCCTCTTTCCTAGGTCAGCACGTGTGCATATGTCACCCAAAAAGTCGAATTTGCAGGTATCAGGTCAGTGCCTCTTGTTACTTATTGCTTTAGCTTTGTGAGTTTTAAGTATCTAACTGGAGACCCTTCTCTGAAAAATCCTTCATGTTTCATTGTTCTCTTCCTCATCTGCAGATTTCTGTCTGCACCATGGGGTGGGGGAAGGTTTCAATCTGATTTGGGGTAAAAGAAACTGATAGTAGGGCAGCCAGCTACACTCTGATGGAGGCCAAATAGTTTTCTTTTTGTCTCTTAGAATATTTTCCCCCTTCCCAAGCTGCATTAATAGTTCAGAGGGGATTACTTCAGTTGCTTTTGGGGTGACATAGGGACAAGGAAATGTGCAGATGCAGAGGGAAATGGCTGGTTGACATCTTTTGGGTTAAACATTGGGTTTTAACCAAATAAGTCATCCTTGAGTGCAGATTTTGGTACATCTCTTCTCACTCAAATACTGATTCTCTAATCTTCATATTCAAATATTCTGCACTTCTTTTCCTCCAGGGCCCAAGCAGGTGAACTGTGGGTAAAGAGTGAGAAAGTCACTTGTGGATACATCAGTGAGGACACCCGGGTAAGAGTTCAGGAAACAGGGGGAAAGCAGTTTTTCCCTTCCTTTCCTTGCCAGGATTTTTGTGGTTCCATCTTGCCTGCAGATTAGTATGGATCATTGGAATTGGCTGTGTTGTAAGGTGAAGAATTGCAGTAAGTTCAGGACAATGAATTGTAATTAAACTTCAGCTCTGTTGTGCTGGCAGACTAGGAATGACTTGTTAGAAGGGAAATGCCAGTTTCTTAGAGGGGAAATTCCCTGTGATGCAAGGACTAGAGTTGTATAACTTGCTGTATAGTTAATCTCTTCATTTGGGCCTTCTAATGAAGGTACTTGGTTTTAAACCAGGTCTTGCATTCCTTTGCAGGTGGTCTTCCGCTCCACTTCTGCCATGGTTTATATTTTTATCCAGATGAGCTGTGAAATGTGGGATTTTGATATTTATGGTACGTAGGTAACTGACCTGCCTGTGACTGTGGATGGTAGCAGCTGTCCTTTCTGCCCCTGCTACAAAACTGCCACTACCAGCAAACTAAAATATCCTGCCTTTGGCCTAGGCAGTGCTCCAGGGCGTGTTGTGGTCTTTCCTTAGATCCTTCCTTGCAGAGCCACCCGTTTCTGTCCCTGGCTGTGCCATCCTTTTCCTGTCCCTTTAGAGCCTGGGTACCGTTACCTCAGCCCTGAAATCACTGTGAGCATTGGGAAGGTTTTCTCTGGATATGAGCGTGTTGGGTGGTGAGGGCAGGTGCAAGTTTGGGAATCCTGGAGCCAGAACTGTGTGGAAATCCTGTGCAAAGAGGACCTTGGTGGTTTAGATTTCTCTTGACAGTGGCTTACTGAGGAAGTGAAACCTGCCTTAGCCCATGTTGAAGTTGCTAACTTCAGCTGGAAGTATTACAACTTTAGGCATTAAGAATGAGTCACTTCTCTATGTCATCCTATTTTTTTCTGGCTTAATTCTTTAGCAAACCTCTTGCACTTCCTTTGACCATGTGTTTAGGCATATGGAACTGGGAAACTATTCAAATCAGAGCAGGGGATCAGTTGTGCATTCTATGCCTAAAAGACAGTACAGATGCTTTCCCAGCATGCTGCAAATATGTTGGGAAAATGAATTAAAGGTCAAATCCTTCTGGCAGTAAGAGTCATGTTTACATCCTCTGAGAAAATGATACTTTTTAATCTTTTTAAAAAGCAGTCATGCTTTTTAATCTTTTTATCATCTTATCTTAGTGATATTGCCCTTTATTATGCACACAACTGCTCACATTTTAATAAATATAATTGTCCTAGAATCTTAGGGTTAGCTGTGCCCCATAGGTGAAGTAACTATTGTTATCTGATGCTTGGGAGATTTTTATTTTGCAGGGGATTTATACTTCGAGAAAGCTGTGAATGGTTTCCTCGCTGACCTCTTCACAAAATGGAAGGTAAATAGTTGATTGTGTTCAGTTTTAATTTTTTATTTTTCTGGAATTGTTAGGGGCATCTCTCTGAACAGTAACACATCAGAATATCAAATTGCTGTGGGTATAAACAAACTGTGTCAAATGTCTGTTTTCTTAACAAAAATGTTGGCAGCTACAGAGAGGAGCTTCTTTAGAGACTAGTGAAGAATGCTCCTGGTAAATGTGATACAGCCAAGCAGCACAGAATATGCAGGACAGGCCATTTTGTTATTTCAGACAGGCAGGTGGAGCACTAATGCAGATCCATTAATGCCACAGTCTAGGTTTTGTTGGTTACCTTTGTTTCTAGGTGTGAGGGAAGAGAGGCTATTACTATAGGTGTATATACACAACTTCCTACCAAATGTGACCTTTAAGATTTTCTTTTTGCATTTGTTCTGCCTGGACAGGAGAAGAATTGCAGCCATGAAGTAACAGTGGTTCTATTTTCAAGAACATTTTATGAAGCAAAATCTATAGGTATGCAAATTCTCTATTTTCATGTTTCCATTTTTAAACCTGTCTTATCTCTTGAAAGTTGGTCACAGGCTGACAAGGACTTTTTCTCGTTTTCTAATTGCCATGTTCAAAATATTCTCTATCAGGCACAGTAGGTACACAGCCATTGTTATGAAAGCACTGCAGTGAAAACTTTACATAGAAGAATGTTGCAAATTTTCCTCATCATACTCAAGCTGTCATATTGGTTTAAAAGCAGTTTTTATATTGTGTAGGAGGTCTGATATTTCTCCAAGTATTTTGGGTTTTTTGTTTGCTTACTGGGGGCTTTTTTTGGGTTTTTTTTTTTGTTTATTTTTAATGGAAATAACAGCCTCTTGCTGGAAAACATGAGTCATTTCTATACAAGAGCCTGAGATGAGATGTGCTTTTCCTTCCATTTCAGATGAGTTTCCTGAAACACATCGTGCATCAATTCGGCAGGACCACGAGGGAAGATTTTATGAAGATTTTTACAAGTGTGTTTTCCTCCCAATTCTTTTCACCTCGTCCCACAGTGTTTATACAACCTGCTGCACCCTTTTGTGCATTTCTTTATAGTTTACTCATCCCTTCTCATTTCCCTTCATGGCTTCCTTTCATGGGCCTCACCAGGCTGTGTTTTTTCTAGGGTTGTCGTTCAGAATGAGAGGCGGGAAGAGTGGACCTCCTTGCTTGTGACCATTAAAAAGCTTTTCATCCAGTATCCCGTGTTGGTACGACTCGAGCAAGCAGGTACAAGTATCCTCCTTTGAACTCTCTTTTTTTTTTTGTTATTTTTTAGCTTGTCAGTAAATTGTCCAGTTTCAGTTGGAATCTGGTGTTGTGCTACTTAGTGCTCTCCTGGTGGGCAATTTGCCTCAGCCTTTCTGTGGAACTTAATAACATCAATTTTGCCTGTAAGTTGTGAGCTAATAGTGTTTAGTACAGATGTATTTTTCTGTGGGTTTTTTATTATATAAAGCTAGTATACAGGAATGATGAATTTTTTTTTCCTTTCTGGATACTTTTCCAGAGGGCTTTCCTCCAGGTTACAATTCTACCTCAGCACAAGGGAACTACCTGGAGGCAATAAATCTTTCATTCAATGGTAAGTTATGAGCAATGGATTAAAATATACAGGGGAAGAACTATTCAAGCAGTATATGGCTGTAAATGGCTGTAGACTTCTGGTACTTTTTCCTTATTACTGTGAAGAGAAGGGGAATATTAGGTGGCCACCTGTTGCATTTTATCTTCTTTTTGCCAGAGTCAGGATTAAATGCATGAGATGATATTTCTTGTTCTGACTCTTTATTAATTCTTATCTATACTACAGTCTCACAAACCCTGAGTTCTACAGCACTTCTGGCTAACAAACTAAAAATGGAGCCCCATCTCTCTCTACCAGGCCTTTTAAGGATAAACTGTCCAATTAAGAAATGACACCTAAATTATTTTTACTTTTAACCCAATAACCACCCGTGGCCCGCAATGCAGGCTTTTCAATTCAATTACAAAATACCACCTAGACCCATGAAGAAGAAGGTGAAAAAGGACTACCCTCTGCCCTAAAACTTTCATCTTGCTTTATATATATTACTATATTCTAAAACCTTAAACTCTTAAGTTTTCCACCATGTGATATTACACACTTCTATTCAAACTCCACACCCACAATCCCAGTTCTGTCACTCAATTTTGGAAGCCTTCTCCATTCCCTCAAGTCAAATGCAGAGTTTTCTTGGGGGTCAGTGCCTGTCAGCACAGAAAGTCTGAAATTCTCAGTGCCCAGGCTTCCAGCAGTCACATCCAGGGTCTTTTAAAAGCGTTTCTGCCTTCTCTCTGGCAGTGTTTGACAAACATTACATCAACCGCAACTTTGACCGCACGGGGCAGATGTCGGTGGTGATCACCCCTGGCGTGGGCGTGTTCGAGGTGGATCGGCTCCTCATGATCCTCACCAAGCAGCGCATGATTGACAACGGTAAATGACTGCCTGCAGCCTCTCCGAAGGCAGACACGGGCTTGGGAAACATCCAGCAGCTTCTGGCTGGGAAAAAGTATCTGCTGTGAGCTGTGTGCTCTGGGGGAAGGGTTACAGCTGCACTCTGTATTGAAATGAGCAGATTTTCAGAGTACTTACAGGCATTTACTTTCTTTCGTTTGTGATAGAGAGCTTCATCTGTCTGTGCAAACTTTTCTCTTAAAGAATAATCTTGCATGAGTTTCATTAGTGTAGAAAAATAACTTCTTATATTCCCACAGGTATTGTTGGTTTGTAACCATACTATGGGACCATTAACTGCCATTTTCAGTATTATTGCCTCTTTTAATATGATTTAAATACATATTGGGTCTTCAATTCAAACTGATGATCTATTTTGTCTTAGCATATCAGTCCTGCTTGGTCAACAGCTGAACTCTGCTGTTGTCTGTTTACAGGGATCGGTGTGGATTTGGTGTGCATGGGAGAGCAACCCTTGCATGCTGTACCACTCTTTAAGGTAAGGCTGCTTTCCCTTCTCTCTGTTCCTGCTACAAACGTTCCTCATTTGGTGACTGGCTGTTAATTGCTTCTGAATTCCTCTTACAGCTCCATAATCGCTGTGGCCCTGGTGACTCACGAATGGGTGATGACTACAATATCCCACACTGGATAAATCATAGGTAGGTGAATTCTATCAGCTTTTGCTAAACACTTCTGCTTTGCTTTACTCTTTATAATCTCTTGAATTCTCTTTTCTTCTTTCACTGTTTTTCTCCTCTGCTTTTCTTGTGAAACAAAGGAAATATTACATTACTCTTGCACAACTCTGGCCATTAATGCAACCTAACAGAAATCACAGAGTTTTCAAACAGCTGGTGTGAGTCACTACAGTTGTGTAAATCAGAATGAGTTGTGTAAATGGCACAGTGGAAGTGGATGTCTTTCTGTGGAAAGAGAAAATGAACTGGGCAATGCAGGTGTTAAGCATATTAAGAAGGGTCTATGCTGAGGCTGTACAAGTGTCAAAGCCCTGTCTTTAGGCAAAGAGTAGCTTCTCTCAGCCATCCCTCAGTGTTTTCTATACTTTTTTTGTGCAGGGAAAGGTATCCCATTTTCTGTATCCAATAGCTGACTCAGGTCCCTGGTCTGTTTACTTTGTAGCAAACCAACTGTGTTGAGTTCTTAAAGCCACACTGTTTCTTCTTTCAGTTTCTACACATCCAAAAGTCAACTCCTGTGTAACAGCTTCACTCCACGGATCAAGCTGGCAGGAAGGAAGGTGGGAATCTTTCTGATTTATATTATCTTACTAGTTTATCAGATCCCTCTTCTCAGTCAAGCATCACAAATATTCCAACAGCTGGAACTCAGTTTCTGTGTTAAAAGGCTGTGAAATCAAAGCTGCAAGGTTTGTTGTAGGGATTGTGAATGAATGAATAGTTGTAGGTCTTTCCTTTCTACATAAAACTGGGTGAGAAATGTTTTAGCCACTATAAAAATTAGTTTCATTCTGTAACAAAGTACTCTATGGAGAGGAAGAAAGGTGTTGAGTATTGTGTTTTTCACACAAGTTTGTGACCAAGTATCAGTTATTTAATATTTCTGAAGTTGTCTGGCTGCCTCACTGAATCAGCAAGCTGAACTTTGTCTGCTTGGTCACACTGGGGATGTTTCCTTAGAACATGCTGACTGATTTCCTTCCCTCTGTCTTTTCTGTTGCTCTCTTATATTTTTCTTTCTTGTTTGTTTTTTTGGTCACTTCGCGCTTCCTTTGTTGGACCCTCCAGCCACTGACGGAGAAAGCAAAAAATAGTCGTGATGCCTGTGAGTAATTCTGTTCTGGAATGATCTGTCCCACTGACCCCCAGACTAACAAACAGCTGCAGTAAGACAATGACACTTCACACCAAGGAAGGGACAATTGTTACACAAAACCGTCAAACACAGATTTGATACTGAGGATGCTAATGTGCATGTGCCAGTTGGCTTCTTAGCAATTATTCATTTAGTGTTTAGGATGTATGGGGGGGAAAGATCAGCCAGCCTGATTCAGAGACACCAACTTTGATAACTGAGCTGCTCCAGCTGCTCTAGTCATGACACTTTGGGATTCATTTTGGAGTCGGTACTTTCCTTAGGGGTGAGAGGTGGATATTCTGAATTGCAGACCTTGAACATTCTCGAAAGAGGTTCCAGTGCTGTATGATTTTTATTTCAGCATTAGGAGCTCCAAAGGATGCTGAGAATGCCTTGCCTATCCAGGTAGATTATGATGGCTACGATGCCCAGGTGTTCAGACTGCCAGGCCCCTCCAGAGCCCAGCGCTGTAGCACTTTCAGGTGAGAGGCTTGGGAGTGCACTGCTTCTGGAGCAGCCATGTTATGTGTGCTTGATACATCAAATACTTGGAGAAATACAAGGAGAATTGATCTCCACGTGCTCACAGTTGAACAAAAAGCTTCATCTGTACCTGATCCTCATGACTGGTTGTCTGGTGTTTTACTTCTAAAGTAGTGTGTGGGGTCTAGGAAAAGGCATAAATATATTTTTTCCTTAAATCTTTAGTTTTGTTTGAAGTGGAATAAAGCTACTCTTCCTAGCAGATTTTGCAAGGGGGTTAAGGAAGTGTTTACTCATTAGACTTGCACAGAGTTGTAGAAATAGATTGTTTG
Source organism: Sinosuthora webbiana (assembly GCA_013397395.1). Classification (NCBI taxonomy): domain Eukaryota; kingdom Metazoa; phylum Chordata; class Aves; order Passeriformes; family Sylviidae; genus Sinosuthora; species Sinosuthora webbiana. Next base: position 1,176,170 of record VXBN01005084.1, read on the forward strand.
ATGTGCTGCTTAGTGACTGGTGAACAGAGTGGTGAGGAATCCTCCCGGAAAATGATGCCAGTCTGAATGAGAGAAGAGGCAGAAAAGCTGGGTGCAGGTTCTCAGCTATTCCATGTCCTTTTGTCTGAGGAGAAAGGCAATACTACTGAAATAAGCAAAGTAAAAAAAAGTACTTCAAAACAAGCTTGTCAACCCCATACTTCTGAAAAAGCACTGAAATTTATAGTTTATTCAGTGAATTTGGCCAGGACCTGAGAATAATCAGCCTAACTCCAAGCATGTGGAGTCACTTGTTAATATGTTAATTTGAGCAGCCTGTAGGAACCAATGCTGAAAGATGCCAGCACAATTTAAATAGTTCATCATTCCAAGTAGTTTCCCTACAGCTACATGTTTCTGGTGCTGTAGGCTGAGGTCTGGTATCTGCTATAGGTCACATCTCTGCCAGGTTGGTGTGGTGTTTGTAGGATTGCAGGGAGAGTCGAGCAGGCCCTTTCGCAGTGTCCTTGTTGTACTGTGTGATGCACAGAGGTATAAATTACCCAAGCAGTCAGAAAAGATAGTGATGACTTCCCTGTAATGCTCTTCTTGAGGTCACCTGCTGAGCATCGAGTCTTTGGCACAGCTCGGGCCTGTTGCAGCCCCCTGATAACAATGAATGAATGTCAGGGAAATGAAGGGAAGGGGATGAATGCCTTTGCTGTCAGCAGGTCGGTGAGGGAGAGGGAGAGCCGCACCAGGAAGAGCTCCAGCTCGTACGACGTGTCGTGCAGCCCCTCGCTGCAGAGCCGCGCGCTGCCCCCCGAGGAGGTGAGGAGCCAGGCTTCTGACGACAGCTCCCTGGGCAAGATCTCCAACATCCTCATGATCCCGCGGCCTCACCTGCACCAGTGTGAAGTCAGCAGCTCCTTGGGCTATACCAGCACCAGAGGTCAGCCTGGGGCACGTGGGGAGACAAGGGGGAAGTTTGTGTGGCCACTGCCAGGCCAGCACAGTGGAGATGGTGTTTGTATTGGCACTCATGGTACAGCATTTCTGTAGCTCCAGCTCCCATTGTCATCTTTGTCCAATTCCATTGCTTTTTTTTAATGGCTTGGCCTAAATAGAAGTGTCCTGACACTGATTTGCTCTTTTCCCTTGCCTATTGCCTTCTTTAGTACTTGACTATTCTCCTGTGCCTGCCTGCCTGCCAGTGTGGACATACACAAGGAACTTGTATTATCCAGGTCACCTATAATCTGTCAAATGAGAACTGGCCTTAGCAGTGAGCCCTGGGGGACCCTGATTATAACATCTCTCTGTGGGAATTTGTTGTCATTAAGACTCACTTTCTAGATCCTTCCTTTTGACAGTGTAGTGCTGAACTGTCTCAGTGTGTTAGCAGTGCTTTTCTTCCTTTCCAATTTAATTTTTTTCTCAGGCAGTACGCAGTATCTTCCAGCTTATTTCTAGGCAAATTGTATTCCTCCTGCAACTGCTTTGTCTTCTATAAAATTCTATCCCTGAAGGCTCTTCATGGTTTTTTCATGCCATGCTGTATGACACTGGTACCATATTTATCCTGTCACAGGAATGGCAGTTACTGGTGTGGGGCTGCTCTCACACAGTGTACTTGACATCACATGTGCCATTCATGTTTTCCCCTTCTGTCAGTTAATACAACTCTTTTCTTTCTTTGCTATTTCTGTTACTCTTTTAGTTTGAGGGATAGCTGTGTGACCCAGCTGAAGGTGTTCAGCAGGATGAGGATGTGTAAGGATTAGGACTGGCAGGGAGGAAAGAATCAAAGAAACTGAGATTTTTCATGTTATATTTGACAATATAGAATGGTAAATGAGACCCTTCCTTCTCTTCGAGATTTCCACTTGCTGGGCAGAGTAATTGCTACTTATCTACCTAAGTATATTTTTTGTCCTGTTTCTAAATAACTGCACTTCTGTTCCACACTGAATAGTGACAGCTATCTGGTATCTTGTGAAGATCATGTCCCATGTCATCTGGGAGTAATCCCTGATCTCAGTGCTCATATCTGAGTGTCAAAGAAAAGGCATGTGTACAAAGCTCAGCTGTGGCTTCTGCTGTGTCTTTGGTACTCATCATGAAGTTTCTGTTATGTCAGTATTTGATTTCTCAAGAATTCTCGAAGGTCAGAGTAATTCTTCGTAATTGGCTTAGCAAGTGGTTTCTTTATGGACTCATTTATTAGAAGTTTACAGTTTGCAGCAGTTCTGTAGTGGCAGATGGAGTAATGCTTTTTCTTGTCTGGGTTCTTGTTTCCATTGTAACTTTCAGGCTGGATAGGAATTGCTTTCAGCTTCTCTGCCTGCTTAGTTCTTAGGTCTCCTTATTTCCCCTTACCCTGGGCAACCTCTACATCCCTGAGCAGTTAATTCTCTTGTGCTTGTCTCCTGCAGGCTCTCACGCTGGCTGGGTTGTGTTTTGCAGATTTCCTTGAGAGCACTCTGGAGTCGCAGCAGCGCGACTCCAGCGCCCCGGGGCGGTTCCACGTGGGCAGCGCCGAGTCGCTGCTGCACATCCGGCCGGGCGGGTACGCGCCGCAGCGCGCCCTCATCAACCCCTTCGCTCCGTCCCGCATGCCCATGAAGCTGACATCCAACCGCCGGCGCTGGATGCACACCTTCCCTGTGGGTGAGCTGCCCCGCAGCACAGCCTGCTGTGGCTTTGTCCTTGCCGGGGTTAGCACAACAACACTGCCAGTGACAACTCTGGGGTACTAAAGTGCTCTGCACACTACACTCTGTTTGTACACAAATGACTGTGCAGACCTGAGCAATCCTCTTTTGGGAAATACCTCTATTTGCAAACGGGCAGCAACAGGTACAGAACATTCCCCTGTTGAAGGGAATTGTAACTACAAATTGGGTTGATTTTTCTGATGCTGAATTGTTTGCATAATTGTTTAGTGGCCCTCCGAAGTGTTTTAAAAAATATTTTGCTTCACTTGCTTCAGAGGAGATGGCAGAGGTTCAAGGCTTTGAGGATTTTGTGAACGTGCTTTCTTAATGTCCATTAGCTCTCATTGCCTATGCTGTTGGCAAAAGAAGGGTACAAGCAACTGAGGAATCAGTGCAGATGTGGTGATCAGTGATCCAATTGTGACTGTGTAGGTCCCTCAGGAGAAGCTATCCAGATCCACCATCAAACCCGCCAGAACATGGCAGAAATGCAGGGCAGCGGGCAGCAGGATTTGACACATTCCTCTGCGGAGCTGCTGGAGCTGGCTTACCATGAGGCAACTGGCAGGTGAGCCATTTGCTCAGTCTTGGATGTTGGGTTTATGGACCATGAAATCAGATCTGGAGATAACCGGTGAAGCTTTATTTGTCTCCTGAGGGGATGTGAGTAGCTGGTTCTTTGCTGTCCTGCAAAGGCAGTGCTTTGATTATTGCTGGAGGCAAAGAACAAACAGTATGGACAGACATGGAATGCTGTCACAGCCTTCTCTGTGCTGCCCTTGTGCCCTTCCATCCCTGCCAACATCAGCGATGGAAGGGCTTGGTTCCACCTCGGCTGAGGCAGAGGGCCTGAGGGCTTGTTGTTAGATTTGCTAAAAGCAGGCCATGGCCCGAGTGAGGAAGGTTGTACAAAAAAGGCCGCTTTGTTTCTCTGCAGACACGTCAGCTCTCGGCATCCAGGGGACGGTGGCTCGTTCCTGGGCTTCGGCGGGGCGGAGGAGTACGGGAACGGGCTGGGGGCCGGCCCCGGAGCAGGTACCGGGGCAGGGGCGGGACCTGCCTGTGCCAGGGGATGGGCAGGACTCGGCACGGGGCGGGGACGGGCACTGCACAGCAGCGGGGATCGAGAATGGAAACACAGATCTGCTAGGGCACTGGGACTTCTTGGTCTATGGTAGTTCTTTGGGTTTTAGCTTTGTTGGTTTTAGTTTGGGTTTTGTTTAACGTGTCTCTGCTTCTCCGGGTGTGTCTTATAAGGTTTATTATAGCAAGATGCTCATTGTTTACTGAGTAACTGGGTTCCATAATAACAAAGCAGTGATGTTAAGACACCAAAAATAACTAAATATGCACTGGTGTTCAGAAGCCTTTTTTTTTTTCCTTGGTGGGGCTGCCTTAAGCTGTTATCCTTTAGAGAGAAGACATCTCTGTGCTTTCACTTGAAGATTACCTCTATCTTCCTGAACTTACCCAGACACCTGAATTAGTGGAAATTCTCAACATTTCTTTTCAGCCCTGTAAATGGAACAACATGCCATGTTAAGCATTCTACTGTGTTTGGTTTTTTTGTGACCTACCCTCTGCTTTTGTGGATATGCATTTTAGCTAGGCACATGAAAAAGAAAAGTTGAACTTAAGGGCTTACAGCATTTAAGACTTACATTCTTTTCTCAAAACCAATTTAAAGATTTTTTTAAAGAATCAATTTGTCCTTTGGAATTACATCGGATTAAGACAATTTTGTTTTCCCTTATGCTTTGCAGAACAATAAAGAAGTTAGCAGACTTAATTTTCTTGTGCCTCATCTTGTATTCACATAGTCACATTCAAAATTATTTTCTGTTGTTTCCTTCTGTGAATTTCATCTGATTACATTTAATTTTCTTGCTTTACATTTTTAGTATTTTCTGGCTTTCAGATAGGCTCTGTTTGTTTTTGCAGTTGCTGAGCTGCATTTCAGCTGCATGCAGTTTGCACAGGGTAAATGCAGAGCATGTCCTGGCAATAAACATGCTTGGGTTTTACAGAATTTCTTTCTGTCTATAGATCCTCACCCATGTCTAGGGGCCACCCTGGGTACTCAGTGGTTGGACTGAGAGTTCTCCCTTATGCTTTGAGTCAACTATGAAATGAAGCAGTTTAGGGGGAAGTTGTGGTTTTTTGAATTTCCAAAAATGCGATTTCTTATTGAGTCTGGTTCTCCTCTGCTGCCTGCAGCATGGTTTGGTGCATCACGGGCTTCAGAGTGAAAAACGATCCCATCTATTTCCCTTGGGGCTCGGGATGTTGTCGCTCTTGCCCCGCAGAGGGAGGTGGTGGCTCAGACAAGTGAATCCTGTTGCAGTTCCCGGTGTGGATGGCAGATGGCAGGAGGAGCTGGTGAAAGGTGAATGCCACTCGGAGCCAGCTCCCCTGCGGGTTACTGCCATCACCACGGAGCAGATACCCACCCTTTCTCGGTGCTGATAGCAATTTCCTGAGTCAATCTACCTAAGCTAATTTTAAACAATAGTTCCTTTTAAATGCTTGGAGGCTTACTTAAATTTTTATTTTGATAAATGGCTTTGAAGGCAGCAGTTTTTCTTGTCTCCTTAGCAGCTCTTTTTCTCTCGTGTGCCACACCAGCTTGTTTATAGGAGTTTATAGCGTCTACTTTTCAAGATATTTCACCATTTTGGGGAGGAGGGTTTTGTTTGGGTTTTAGCTACTGAGCACTTCTAGTGAGATGTTCAAGTTTGATCCAAGATGTATTTTTTCCTCATTAATTGGCTTAGTGGTTTTTTTCTGCTCTGCAGAACCCTGAGATTTTCCATGCAGAGAAATTCTGTATCTTAAAACATCATCACACTTTTGATTTATTTTTATTTGAAATTCAAGAGAAGTGTAAAATTGCTTAAAATAAAACACATTTCTTTCTTGTAGGGGTGAACCTCAAAACTCAGAACAAGGATTCCTTGGAAGATGCTGTCTCTAATTCTCCAGATCCAAGTAAGAAGGAGAAAGGTTTGGAAGGGAGTTTGCATAGGTGGGAAGATGGGGAGGGAAAGGGCATGTACATATATAGAGGCATCAGGAGGTGGTAGGCAGGAAACTGAGGAGCCTCCTTGGCTTTTGGCAATGGTTTATTTTGGCCTGCAGTAATTTGCAGGATCTGCCTGTACCGTCTCACTGTGATTGCAGTTCCATAGCTCTTAAGAACATGTGAAGCTGTTTGTTGTGTTACAGCTGAAATCCTTTCCTTACCAGACACTATTATGCAAAAAGCTAAAGCTGCTGAACTCGTATCTGGCTCTCAGTATGAAAAGTTTGTTTGGTACCAGCTTGTTGAAGTAGAATCAGTACAGTCAGTTTCTGAATTTGGTACCGTTTACTGAGAAATATCTGCCTTCCCTTCCTAGAGAAACAAGTGTGTCACTGCTTAAGAAAGCATTTTCTTTGTAGCAGCCTGGCCTGTATTACTTTCTTGAGCAGTGTTCTTGCTGTTGATGTTAGCACTTCTATAGTAAAATATATTTGTCTGTAGGATCTCTATGACAAGAAGTTAAGCATCAGTGGGTGGTACAGATTGTTTGAATTGGGTCAGAATGTAATGCAGTGGTGAGCTGATGATTTGGTATAATCTGGTTAGCTTTACCTTTTTAATGCCTAGTTTTTATTCCTGTAATCTCAAAACTGCAGCATAACTCTAGGGAAGGGTGTGGGAAAAGATTGCTTTCCAAGCCACTATTTTTCTGGTCTTCCCACCCCTCTGGATAGATCTTCTCTTTTTATAACTGTGGAAATACTTCCTTTTCTGCTGTTGTACTATTCCAGAAAGAGGCTGGTCTGTCATTCTTTCTCTCCTCCTCTCCAGCTCCTTCTGCAGTTATCTAGGATGCAGAACTGGTCTGATTTTCTTGTTCAGACTTGGAATGTTGATCTGTTTATTAATAATCAGTAACTGCACCTGACTTGCTGTAATTTTGGAAGAGCAGTGGCTCTGTCAGCTCTAGCTTTCAATGGAGAGGAAATTAAATGTATTAACTTTGAATGCCTTTTGCATGATGGGATTGAATCAGCATGTGCACTGCATTGTTTAACAAACTCTGTCTCTTTCTCTCCCTCCCTTCTTCCCATCCTATTTTCTTTTTCCCTTCCCATTCCACACCCCTTTTTGTCCCCGTTCACTTTACGCCAACCCTGTTTCTCGTCTCTCATTCTCTTTAACTCTCCTCTTGGTGCGCTCCTTCCATCCTGCCCTGCACCCTGTTTCTCCATGGGTGACCCCCGTGCCCCCCTTGTGTGCCCCCATGACACGACGAGGCAGTTCTGACGCTGTCTGCTCCCCCCATAGTGCCAGGCTTCTGTTGTACAGTGGGAGTGGACTGGAAATCCCTCACCACCCCTGCCTGCCTCCCTCTCACCACGGATTACTTCCCCGACCGCCAGAGCCTGCAGAACGATTACACCGAGGGCTGCTATGACCTGCTGCCAGAGGCTGACATTGACAGGTTTGGCCAGCACCTCCCCTCCACAGTCCTGTGCTTAAGGAGCAGGTGATGGAAGAGGATCACTGCAGTCTGTACAAGTGAATGATGATGGATTGCTAACAAAGCAGCAGAATACTTACGGTTTTCTTTTTTTTTTCCAGTGATAGCTTTGGACATTTTCTGATGATCCCACCTGACAGTATGGTGTCCTCTGTAGATTTTATGTTAGAAATCGTTTGGATACAAATTTTAATGTCTCTTTTCTGTTGTTTTGATCAAAAAAAATCAGCCTCAAGATATCATATCTGTTAGTCTACTTCCTAGCAAGTGTTTTGGAAACACTAAATGAGCAAGTGCATGTGAACACAGTATTTAAGATGCTTATCCTCACTCTAAAGGCTGTTTAATTTAAAGACTCTTGCTGGAAAACAGTGTTAGTTGGACAAATAGAACTTCTCTGCTTGTCTCGGAGGTCTCTGGTAACTGTTCTTTAATAGTTAGTTTGGGGTTTTTTTTTATTGAAGCAGTCTCATTATCTTAAATTTCTTCAGTCTTCCCGTAACTTGTAAGACAGCAAAAGACCTGCTTGTGTTGCTGCTTTATGGGAACAAAATAAAAGTATTAATCTGGGAAATACATAGGAAGTAATAGGAATAATGAAGAAACACCCAAAAGTAATATCAATAGGAAGGCAGAGTTCAGAGCAGGAGTTGAACTGAGGTGAATCTGTCCTCTAATCCCTCCCTGCTCTCCACTTCCCTCTGTGGGAGAGGCTGGAGCATTGCTGCCCATTGGTATTCTGAGCTCTCCTGAACATGTGCAAACTGCCCTGAGGCTGCCTGCAAAGTGCTGAAAAAGTCATCTTTGGGGAATTTATTGTTTCACAACTGCTGTAGGCAAATTTGTTACTAGTTGCCAAAGTGCTTTCAGAGGCAGCAGTAAATATTGTCAGCCAGTTAATTGCCCTGTGTCAAAAGGTGCCCCTTTTCCCTCCTGCTCCCACAGGCAGGTGTTCCCAGGCATGGGGCTCCAGAGCAGAGCTAAGAATAGCTGTGTGGTCAGCTTCCTTATTCTAGTCTGCTTAACCTTTGTGTCCAGGAGGGATGAGGAAGGAGTGCAGATGACAGCCCAGCAGGTGTTTGAGGAGTTTATTTGTCAGCGTCTCATGCAAGGCTATCAGATCATTGTGCAGTCCAAACCACAGAAACCGGCCCCAGCTGTGCCACCCCCGCTCAGCAGCAGCCCCCTCTACAGCAGAGGTGAGTGACCTGGCCTGGACAGGTCAGGCTTTTCTCTCTCCTCCTGCCACTGCCAGCAACTTCCAGTGAGGCACATCCATCAGTTGCTCAACAGTTTATGTTGGCTGTTCTTTGGTGGTTCTGCCCAGGGAAGTTCTAAATGGGTTGTGTATGAATCCCAAGTGCTCTTCTTTGCTTATGTTATCAGCAAATCTTAACTGTAAGAGCAAAAGACTCCTTGTGCAACTGCTCCCTAAAAATGTGGCCTGAAAGATGGATTTTACCTTGTGCTGAGTTCAGTAGCCCACTTCTGGACTCCAGTTCTGGAGTCTCTTTCCCTAGGCACAGTTTGTTGATAAAGTTCTGACTACTGCAGTAAGCTGAAGGGGTTTTGCTTTTTACAACTAGGTCTTGTGTCAAGAAATAGGCCTGAGGAAGAGGATCAGTACTGGCTGAGCATGGGCCGTACTTTCCACAAAGTCACCTTAAAAGACAAAATAATTACTGTGACCCGGTACCTGCCAAAGTGAGTATCTCTCTGCTGGAGCAGTGTGCTGTCAGTGTTCAGATGAACATTTTTCTCCAGCTCTGTGTGTGCTTGAAAAAACACCTTCTTTCTTTTTAGGAGAAGAAAGAGAAGCACCAGTATCAGTAATACTGAGATGAATGCTTGTATTTGATCTTTTAGGTATCCATATGAATCTGCTCAGATAAACTACACCTACAGCTTGTGCCCCTCACACTCTGACTCTGAATTTGTCTCTTGCTGGGTAGAATTTTCCCATGAGAGACTAGAAGAGTACAAGTGGAATTACTTGGATCAGTATATCTGCTCTGCTGGCTCAGAGGATTTCAGGTGAGAGCTCCTTATCCATCCAGACTGTTCTGTGTCCTAATTGCCTCTTTTCCTTTCTGACCTAAAATTTCATCATCAAGTTCAACCCAGGAATGCTCAGTACTCCAGGGAGAGTATCTGGCCTGCTTTCACTGTCAGCTCCCAGCAGCTGTTGCCTTGTGGGAACCTTGCTCTGCGTTGCTGCTACATTATCTGACCTTTGATACAGACTCCTGATCTCAAAATTCAGCATGAACTTCTTTCTTCCTCTGCTACAAATGCAAAGGAATAAGATGGCATTTTGTACCACACAGATGCTTTTCTTGGCTTCTTACTGATTTCTGGATCTAACTCAAAACTTCCATTTATTTTGAAGCTGTTGCAGGTTTGCTTGAGTGCTGGGCTTGACTGCAGTCCTACTTCTAAGCTGTGGAGCAGTGCTTACCAGAAATGTGGAATATCTCCACTGGTATCAGTAGCTTTTTTGATATCTTCTCTCCACACAACCAGTCTTTATCATCTTTTCTTTTCAGGTCTCAGTCAAAATACCTCCTACGCTAATGTGCACCTTGAAAATTCCTTTTTGCTTGCATATTTTTAGAGAAAAAGCTTTCGGGGCCTATCTTTTACAGAAAAGAAAGCATATCTCTGTGTGACAATTACTCTGAGGATAGCCTTGTTGCCATATTCAAATTTCTGACCATTCCTTTGCACGTGTGCTCGTTCTGCCTCAGGAATAACAGCGAGTACTAGCTGCACTCACTGAGATGTGCAGCAGGTAGATTTATTTTTTAAATTCTGGCAAAGCCTTCCCAGCAAACTGCTGAACTCTGCCCTGCCTTTCACATTCCCGCAGCCTTATCGAGTCGCTGAAGTTCTGGAGGACGCGGTTCCTGCTGCTGCCCGCCTGCATCAGCGCCACCAAGCGCATCATGGAGGGGGAGGCGCACTGCGACGTGTACGGCGACAAGCCCCGCTCGGACGAGGAGGAGTGGCAGCTCCTCGACGGCTTCATCCGCTTCGTGGAGGGCTTGAACCGCATCCGCCGCCGCCACCGCTCCGATCGAATGATCCGAGTGAGTCGCCGGCCCCCGCCGGGGCTGGGCGTGACCTGAGCCGCTAATGAGGCGTTAGTGAGCCCGTCCCAGGCAGGCTGTGTCCCTGTAATCCGTCCCGAGAGGACACTGCTGAGCCCTGTGCTGTGTCAGCTTTCACGCTGTGGGGTTTGGTAACAGCTTGGGGGGAAGTTTCCCTGGGATGAGCGTCCCGTGCTGCTGTGGCTGGAACCAGGCTCGGGACAGTTGTTGCTCAGGGACAAGCCAGGCCCTCCTGCACTATCCTGGCCTGGCACTGCTCTGTTTTATACCGTGGCCAGTCTGTTCTTACCCACGAGCCCAATGCCTCCTCTGTGCAGGTGTGCTCTGCTCTGTGCTGCAGGTGGGCTTAGCCCGGGTGCACCACTCTGCCTGGTGATGCAGACAGTTCATCCAGAGGGGCCTGAGCTGGCTGAGCTGGTCACTTCTGGGTTAACCTGGATTGGTTCTGTGCTGCAAATTCAGGAGAAGGATTGGGAAAAGAAAAAGATGTGAGTGAATTTTTTGGTAAACAGTAGTTTCAAGAGGCTGAAGAGAAACTGGCTGATGTGTATTAAATACTGTTCCCATTCTCACAGTAAATGGGGTAATTTATTTTGAAGCAAATTCACCTTTTCCAGAATAACAAACATTTCATTTTCAGAATAACATCCACACAAGACACTATTCCAATTCTTGTGTACCAATGGTTTGACTCCCTTTTTGAAGTGTGCTTAATAAAGCCCTGCTGACGTGAGGTGTTGTGTTCTTGCTTACTAGTTAAGCCTAGCCTGACTAAGTCTGTGCTTCAATTTTTTCTGTTAGAAAGGGTCTGCCATGAAAGGCTTGCAGATTGCTGGTCCAATTCCCACTCACTCTCTGGAGCAGTCTGGGCCTCCCATTGGGAAAAAAGGAACCTCAGCACTGTCAGCTCTGCTGCAGATGGAAGCCAGTCAGAAGTGAGTCTCTACAGGCTGTGTGAAGAGCCTAAAACATCCTTCCTGCATATTGCTCCTGGGCTGGCTAAAGCACATTTGGGGAACTTTGCCTGATGTTGTGTTAAATACATCAGAGATTAATATTTTAATGATAAATTAGCATCACACATGCATAATAAAACGCAGTTCAAGGGTCCATGTTGTTTGTGGGGGTAAAAGGTTCTTAGGGAACATTGGATCTGTGCCTCGGTGTGTGTGGGAAAGCAAATATCTGAAAATACAGCAGTACCCCTCTGCAACAGTTGCCTCTGGGGGAAGCTGACACAAAGTATGTTTGATAAACTCTGTATTCCTTCCTTTTCTCTCAGGACCCTGGGGGAGCAGCAAGCAGCCATGCTTTCTGGGAAGGGCTCTGGCCAGCCTTCAGAGAGTGGGAGCATTGCTATCACCCCCACCTATATGGACAGCCCTCGGAAGGTAAGGCCTTCCTTTAGCTGCTGTTTCTACATAGGAATTCCTCAAATAATCAAAGGTTATTTCTCTGAGCACTTGGCTACATCACACCACATCTTACTCTCTAATCCAGCACAGGCTGCTCCTGTACAGGCCTTTATGTGCAAGGGCAGAGGAATTCAGTTCTGTAAGTGTGACAGTGATGTGGAATCCCTGGGATGCCATCTCAGCATTTTGCTGATCTAAGTGCTGTTTGCTAATTAGTGCATTTCCTCTGCTGGTAGCACATTTCATTTCAGTCATGGCTTGACTGTTGGGTGCAGCAGTACAGTGCTGTGTGCATCTGTGTGCAGGCTGTCTTGGAGAGCAAAATCAACCTCTAGATCGGGACTGTGTGAACATGAGTGGGATTTTAACAGCAGGAACTTGAGTCTCTTGCCTCTGTTTAGAGGAGGGGGTGTGTTCCTGAGAAGTGATTTAGATGTCATTCCTTCACTGGCTGGACTCCAGGCTGGAGAAAGTGATCTTCCTGGAGCTCTCTTGAGACACTTAAAGAAAAGACTGTGCTATCCCTCAGCCTTTCTGTCACCTGTCCTGTGAGGCCCAGGAGAGCAGGAACTCTGCCTCCAAGTCCAAACAGAAATATTTGATTATTTTTCTGTGTTCTGACATGAAGGTCTTTCAACAGAAGTAACAAGAAACTGAATAAAGATAGAGGCCTTAAATGTGACCTGTCTTTGGTTTCAACAGTTCAAATATTGCAAAGAAAAGGTTCTCAGATTTACCCCTATCAACCACTTCTCTCAGCATTTTTCTGTAATGTTTCTACATCCACTGTTTCGTGCCACCACCAGGAGCAAGTATTGTTACCTTGGAGACCTAGATATTGAAAGTTGAAGTGGTAGAGTAACTGTGATCATCTTAGTACTAAACACTTACTCGTAGTATTAGTGTTTGGAGAGCACAGATGAGAGTCTGGAGCAGGATGTGCTAGGCCTGGGAACAGTAGGTGCTCAAACTGACTTGAGACGTGTGTGCAAACTTCCACATCGTAATTCAGGCTTTGCATGCTTCTCTTCTACCATTTTGAAAAGTCAGCTTTTCTCTTTAAATACAGAAATCTTAAATGTCCCTTTCTACCAGTAGAACTGGTGAGGATTCCATGTGAGATACAGGAGGGAGGAATGTTGTGTCCAGTTGTTCTGTGTGGCAGGGTGGGGAAAAGGCAGAGTGGGCTTCCCTAGCAGTGGCACAGGAGTGTGCTGGGACCAAATGAGCAGACTCTGTGCTACCAGAAAATGCCATCATGAGTAATGTTAAAAGTAATGTTCAAAAGCCTCTCTGGAAGGCTGACTGGAGACTCTGGAAGAGTGTGTTATCTGAAGGCCTTTCATGCTGCAGCAGTAAACACTCCTGTAAATATTTACACACAGGGACTGGGAGATAAGCAGTTGGAATCTTCTAATTGATGGCTCATGCCTGTTGGAAAGGTGCCAGTGGGCAGGCAGCATTCAGCAGCGTGTGCCTTGTGTCCCAGCCCCTGCAGGGCTCCTCAGCACTGGGAGGTCTGGCTTTCCACACACTTGCAGCCAGAGAACTGACAAATTATCACAGCTGTGAGCTCTGCCAGCAGCCAAGGGAGCAAGTGCTTTTCTAGGATGCTCTTCAGTGCTCCAGTTATTCCAGACCAAATCTGAGCCACTGGCTTCACTTTACTTTGTTTCAGACTAGAATTGCCAAGTCACTTCAGCCAGTTACTGGGCTCAAGTGTGGTTTTAACCCACTGAGTTCACCTGATCCATGATCTGTTGGGGAAGTATTTTCCCTTATGGATCCAGGGCTCTTGGCTCTGCTTCTGCACTATGTAAATTGCCAGTCATGCAACCCTGGCATTGATTCTTTCCAGAAAATGTTTTATATGCACGTACCAAGGTAAGCATCATCTTAACTGCAGGCTAGACAAAAATATTTTGCCAAGGGAACAGAATAAAGAGTTGCAAATAGGGAATGAAAATCTAGATGAGTTCCACTGCATTGTCTTATGTGATAAGAGAATCTTGACACATCTTTGAATAGCAGCTGGGGATAAATTCACCAGGGTTTGTAAGTAGGCAGGAACATAGCACAGGCAGTGTCTGTTTAATTTTGCATGAAGTATTAAACACAGTGTTGGAAGGATCTTTGTGATGAGTTTTTCTTCCCTTTCCTTTGCACCATACCAGACCTGCATTTAAGAGGAAGAGGACACTTCCTGAAAAGAGCTCCTTTGCCTCTCCCTCTTTATTGTTTGAATGTCTAACAGATTAGAAAAAAACTCTGTCCTTCTTTGGATATTTGTCATTACACCTGTGGTTTCTGTATTTTAGTTTTTTATTTGGGATGGAAGCCCCCATACTTCAGAGCTCAAGACTTTTTCCTTTGGAGTATGGAGGGAAGGCTGCAGTTTCAATTGGCTTCTGATCAGTGTGGGTTTCAAAATTTTGGGAAAGCATCTGTGCCCAGAAAGAGCAATGTCTTGTTACAGAGAGAGAAAGTAAAGGTGTATGTGTGAGTAATTCCTGATGCTGTGCATTCTGCTGCATCTGACCTTCCGGGTCTGGGATTTGCATTCTCCTCATACTTTCTCTCTGTGGTCATTTCACACTTGCACAACCTTGTATTTGCTTTTCTTCAACTCCTTGTTCCTGTTGCTGTTGCCATTAATGGGCCTACTTCCTCTGATGCCTTCAGGATGGGGCCTTCTTTATGGACTTTGTTCGCAGCCCACGCACAGCTTCAACCTTCTACTCCCAGGTTAGTTTGGAATGGGTTGTTGTCATCTCTGGCTTTTATATCGAGGTGATGGACAGCATTTGTGTCCTGAGCTTGCCACACTGGGAACCTGTGTTAGTTTCCAGATGCTCTCATTGAGAGTGAGATGTACAGCATTGGCAGGACAAAGTGGCAGCTGCAACCATTTTTTTCCACCATTGACTGTTTGTGCTGTGTTTTGGGTGTTCATGTGCCCTGTCTCACTGTCCTTTGCAGTACTGTCTTGTCAACTACTAAAGCTGCTCTTTCTGTTTTTCAGTAAGTGCTTGTTTTCCATCTTCCCTCACTGAACAAAATGGCAACAGCTCACTTGTCTGGTTCTTGGCTAAATTTCCTCAGTGCTGTTTGATTGACACGTGACTCTGGAGATATCAGAGTCAAATCGTGTCCTTGGATTCCTGAACAACTGAGGCTGAAAATGTATAGTATCATCTTGGTTTAAAGAGTCCCTGTGACAGAAGTCATTGGTCCACTTAACACCAGTTAGGAA
Source organism: Sinosuthora webbiana (assembly GCA_013397395.1). Lineage (NCBI taxonomy): Eukaryota > Metazoa > Chordata > Aves > Passeriformes > Sylviidae > Sinosuthora > Sinosuthora webbiana. The sequence continues at coordinate 1,191,173 of VXBN01005084.1, forward strand.
TTAGCAGTAACACACTGTGGCCATTGGAAATGCTGCTGCTTGAAGTGAGCCCTGAGGAGGGAGAAAAGCTTTTGCTGGCTGTGGGCACTGTAGAGTTGACCCTGAAGCATCTGCTGGTTTTGGCTGCCCAAGAAGGGACATCTGCCATTAGAGATTTTTGGGATGTGAGAAATGGCATAAATAAAGGACTCTTGGCTGTCACACCTAAGTCAAGCTCCCAGCTCTGTGATTTTTAGCTGTGTATGTGCTGTGGATTCGTCACAGCAGAGCTGCCCCCATATTTACACCAGCTTGAGTTCGAGTTACTCTGCCGTTCGTGTTCTCTCCCCCACCTCTCCAGCTTTTATGTAATGTGCCTTTACTAAACCATACGTGTTAATGACAGATGGCAATTACAGACTGTACTTAGCTGAATCCTTCAGCATTCATGCTCTTTCTGAAATGATTTTATGTTAATTCGGTGAACTATTCAGTCTACCATTGGAATAGTGCGAGTGTTCCTGCGGGAGGAAAGTGTTCCTGTTGTCTTGGCGACATAGGTGTGGGTGGGTGTCAACCAGCCTTCTCATACTGCCCTGAGAAAGGAGGGAAGAAGAGGAGCTGATTTTTTTGGGGCATTATGAAACTTGAATTTGTGTGATACATTTGCATATGTTTGAGAGTTGGACTTGAAACTATATTTGCTTTTTTTGCTTATTTTTGCTTACTACCTTCCCATGGTGATAAAGTGTTCTGTTCTGTCTATTGTGTGCTTATAATCAGAGTTATTCCCTTGGGTTGAAAATGTCAGGTTTGGACTGGTGTTGCTGGTTTACCAGTAGTTTTCTCAATGCAATTGTTACTGGGTTGGTGATCCTCATCCTTATTTGGGTCTGAATTTGTTGTTTGTCAGGAGCTCTGTAGTGATGACAGAATTAGTCTGTATTTATCCCTTCTGCATATGCTTGTGCTTCCTTAGAGTATTGCTTGTTGTTGACTAACTTGGGCTGAGGCAGGGATGGTGTGGGGAGGGGAGAAGATGGAAAATTGATTACATGATGGATTTCATGGAGATGTTGCTGTGTTTACTCCTCCCAGGTCTCTATTGATCAATCAGTTCCTGCAACCTCAGATGGCAGCACCTTGCTACCCACGGGGCAGGGCCCTGACAGGGGCAGCAGCCAGGCCCTGGGGAGCACCCAGAACACTGCAGAGCCAGGATACAGCACAGCTGCTGCTGCAGAGGGCAGGTAGGGAAGGCACAGCAGTGCTCTGCTGCAGAGCTCTTCAATTCCAGCCCCTTTCTGGTGTCAGGGAATGGGCACTTAAACAGGAGCCTGGGAACAGGCTGTGCTGTGCCTGTCAGCACGAGCAGGCACTCGTCACAAGACCTTACTGCAGCATTTCCACGTGCAGAGAGAGTGGTAGTAAAATAAGCCCTGCAACCCAGTTTTCCTGAATTAAATGAACACAAGGCCTGATTTCTCCACCCACAAGAAGGGCTTCATTCTTCAAGAAATGAAGAAATTCCATTTCTCAAATCTGCTAGTAGGAAACCAGGCTCTGAATTGACATCTTCTGTCTGCTTTGGCAAGGGGTGGAGGCCTGCAGGTCTGATTGGATCAAGTAGGTTGATGAAATCCAAGAGGTTCTAACCTGGAAACAAGACACTGGGGAGGAAGCAATGTTGAAAATAAACTTAATTAGCATTTGTTTCCTGTGGTTGTATATTACAGTAAAAAGAAAATTAGCCAGCTTCAAAAATGTTTGCTCTCAATTGCTGCTGAGTACAGCTGGATGTGAGATATTGTGCATTGGGTCCATATAGCAATGTCCTGGTGACCTCAGGGGGGAAATACTCATCAGATGCTTTTAGTTGTCCTCCTTGAGATGAAACAGCAAATAAATGTGGCAAAGTCATTGTTAAAAAGAGAGGGCAATTTTCTTAAATGTGGATATCTGAACAAATCTGGCAGCTTCCTTGATTTTTGCACGTGCTTCTGTTTACTGCCCAGCTCTCAGCAGTGTTCGACAAGTGCTCTGACTTCCTCCTCCACTTTGGTAGAGATTCTTGAAGCCATGAAACACCCCACGTAAGTTTTTACTATAAGTGTGCTTAACATCTGATGAGGTGTTTAACAAGAGGACATGAGAAGTGGAGTCACTCAAAGGAGAGCCCCATGTCAGCTGTTAGGGAGTTTTAAACTTCCTTTTGTTATTCAGTTCCAGACTCTCTAATAAGGAATTTTATAGAAATTGAGATACGAGCAAAGACTTCAATTATTAGAGTCCCAGAACCTTGTCAAATCAAGAATTCCCAGTAAGACACTAAAGTGCTGTCAGTGTCAGCTCTTCATCTTGTTCCCAAAAGCCAATGAGGCATCACTCTAGGGGCACTGTGCATTTCTTGTCCTCTATTCTATCCTCCCCCCTATTTTCTTCTTTCCCCCAGCAGTGATTTTTGTCTTTGTTACCTAAAAGAGCTCTCGATCAGCCTGTGTTAACACGTGTGACTTGCTGTGCTCCAGCACAGGGATCCAGCTGCTCTCTGAACAGAAGGGCCTCTCCCCCTACTGCTTCATCAGTGCAGAAGTTGTGCACTGGCTGGTGAATAACGTGGAAGGGGTGCACACCCAGGCCATGGCCATTGACATAATGCAGGTAAGGAAACTATCCAGGAGCATGTGGAGGGCCAGAAATGCCTCACTCTGTGAAGGAAGTAAAGTTTTAGAGCAAAGTATAACAATAATTTCTGTTACTTATTAAAATCTTCTCATGGATGAGTATTGAAAGCGGTGTGGAATATGAGGTAATGATGACATTTTTTGGATTCTTTATCACAAAACAGCCATTTATTCTTTAGTAATATGTATTTTTCTTTCTACTTACATGATGATGGTTCTGTTTATAACCTGCAATGAGCTGGTATTAACCAAGTACTCTGCTTTGTGTTGGAATTGAGGCACTAGGTTGTGATGTGGTTTTCCTTTCTGATAATTAGTTACTAGAGTTGTAATAAAACCAGTATATGACCTTTCTGTTATGGATGACACTTTATGCAGGAACACTGCTTGTATTCATCAAGGGATTTTTCTGTATTGAACTGTGTCAGGGGCACAAGGTTGGAAATGTTCTGGAGTTCATTCCTCTGCTGAGATCCCATATCAATTAACAGAGAACTTAGAATGTTTCCAAACTCTTACCTTCTACAAATCTATCTATGAAACCAGAGCAGGGTATGGGAGAAAGACAGACATCTGTGGAAAGGTCAAATGTAATTTCTCAGGGAGATAAGAAATTGCTACATTTACTGAATATCAAGAGATAACTTTGCTGGTATTCTTGTTAGGCACATATCTGGACAAAAAGATGTCAAGGAAAAGAAAATTACTTCCTAATGTTCTCTAGCAACCTTTTTATGTAACTGGAAGTGTGATTTCTTTTTTATCATGTTTGCTCTGTTCTTTTTCATGTTCAGAAAATGTTAGAAGAGCAGCTTATTGTCCATGCATCTGGAGAAGCTTTACGAACCTTTATTTATGGCTTTTATTTTTACAAGATTGTTGTGGACAAAGAACCAGACCGAGGTCAGCATTTTTACTGCAAGACTTTCCTCACTATCCCTTTGCATAATCACTGGGGTGATCTTGATTCTTAGGGGTGCTGCAGCAGGAATGCATTTTGGGAGCAACCAAAACCACTGATCTCAAGAGAGTCTGAGAAATTCATCCTTTTTAGTTAAGGGGGAAAAAAAGGAATAGCAGAAAACATAGAGTAATTTTTATCCTGCCTCTTTCTCATCAAGAACTACTTTTCTGAGTCTTGTTTCTAACCGGCCTTGCCCTTCCCCTTGCGCAGTGGGGCTGCAGCAGCCCGCCATGTGGCACACAGCTGCCATGGACGACTTCTCAGCCTTCCAGAGGAAATGGTTTGAGGTGGCCTTTGTGGCAGAAGAGCTCCTGCACTCGGAGATCCCGGCGTTCTTCCTGCCCTGGCTGCCCAGCCGCCCCGCCTCCTATGCAAGTAGGCACAGTTCCTTTAGCCGCAGTTTCGGAGGACGGAGCCAGGCAGCTGCACTCTTAGGTAGATGCACAGCACAGGTGACAGCTGGGGAAGTTCCAGGGGATAGTTTGAAAGGGGAAGAGCAGCCAGCCAAGGGTATGATCTCACGTGGACCAGCAGTAAAGCTGCAAATTTCATGCTGGCCTTACAGTGTCTTGCACGTGGACTCGTTCTCATATGCTGGAGGTGTGTTTCACTGGCTGGGCAGGAAACTTTTACTTCAGAAGTACTGGAATACAATAAAAAGTGTTTCTTAAGATATTCCTTCTTCCTGAACCTCTGGAATTTAGGAAAGAAGATACTTTGTCTCCTTGAAAATCCTGAGAGATTCTTCACAGCCTGTAAGGACTATGGAGGGATAAGTTGTGAGAACAGCAAAGCAGCCAAATTGTTCTTAAAATTACTTATCCAATTGCTTCCTAGGGGCAAATCCACCTCATCACAGTAAGGTCCAGATGTGTTAGAAGTTTTCTGTGATGTGCTGGAAGCTTTTTAGCTAATCTGAGCCAGACTCCTTAACATTAATAAGCCTGTGAAGCCCAGCTGCAGATGATCCCTGTGGTATGGAAGCAGTAGGAAGATCTTGCTGCTGGGCAAGATCCTGTTAGTATCCAGTGTTCTCTGATGTGTGGAGAGTGACACTGACTGCCTCTAACAGCCCATGAAACACACTGGCTGCGTGACTGACCCTGTTGCTTTGTCAGCTTCTTGTTGCATATCCAGGCCAGCCTGAGTCACTTGCTTTTGTTCTTCTTTCTTTGTTTAAGAGAAAAATCATTGCTATGGAACTGCAACTTCGGGTTTATTTAGATGCATCTGTTAAAGGGCTAGCAATTAAGCATAAAAAGAAAAATTTTGCTATTCTCTTGTTGTATATATTTAACCTTCTGAAGAGAAATGCCTTACTGCTGGTGTAGTATCTGTTAAACCTGAAGTCACAGTAATCCTTGAGTATTTCTGAGAGCCTTGTTTGAAGAGGAACAGCACCAGAAATGGGAAAGCATTAAGGATAGGAAGTCTGAACTAATGGTTAATTCCCTGAAGTCAACATATGCAGGTTATTTTCCCTGTCACACGATAAATCTGTTGCCTTGGCTGGTGTCCAACCTCATTAGCTCAGTGCCTGGCCAGAGCTGAAGCCTGAACATAGGCTGGCATGCAAGTACTGTGGAGACTGGAGGCACTGGGGCCCGATCCTCTTTGTGGTTTCATCTCTTACTCACTATTCAGCCTGAGAAAACCAGTTCACATTCCTCTGTGCTCTGTTGTGAGCTAAAGACTGAGACTCAGCAGGCCTGCACCCATGGGGATTAAGGGAAGTGTGCCTCAGTGTCCCCCTCAGCTTTCATTTAACACCAGCCAGGGAGAGTGTATTCCTGCAGCACATGGGTAATACACACCTCTGTAGGTCTCCTTTTCCTTTCAGTTGGGATTATGTCCATTTTACTGTTTAACTAATTTGCAGCCCTTGAACGAGTGAAAAATGCCTTCAGATTGCTCTCATGCAGTCTGGATTTTCCAGGAATTATAGTTTCTTGTAGAAAAGTTGTGTGGAAGTTTTTTCTTCCAAAAGAGCTGGTTTAAATGATGCTTCTGTGCTGTTTCTCTTCTAAACAGTATTCAAAAAAAAACCTTCAGCAGTTCATCTGAGGTAAAGAGCTTTACTAAACCCAGATGACCCCTGGTCCACGTGACTTCATTTGTTCCTCTCTTGGTCTTGATTAGGTTGTGGTTTTTATTTCTTCCCCTCCCCACCTTCCCTAAATGTCAGGCTGTGACATAAAATTGCATGCAAGCATTGGGAGCTCTGGAACAAGCTCCATGTATCTCTCAAATCTTTATCCCTCCCAATTTCCCAATCACTTGCCCAGTGACTGTCCCCTTTCCCTTCCCAGTGGAAGTCTGACCTGTGATACAGCTAATCTTGTCCCTTTGATTTGTAGCAGTGCATGCACTAGCAACTGTAGTCATGTATGTAGTGGAGTCTGTGACTGGAGAATAACCTGCCTGCTCCTCTCCGATTTGCTTAGTAAATCATTAGTTAAATACCCAATAGTAGAAGACAATTGAGAAGCAGGTGAGTCCTCTTAAAGTCTGACCTATGGAAGCCAGAGTATATTCTATTCAAATAAGCTGCTTTTAATCAGAAGCTTCTGAATTCAGACACGTGGACATTTCTCATCAGTGTTGAATGTATTTTTGATTAGCTCACCTCATTGGACTGGGTTCCTCTGGCTTTGCCTGTGAACTGTGGCTGCAGACAAGGCAGAGAGAGACAGCCCAGCCCTGCCAGGGAGTCTGCACTCTCTGGGAAAAGCAACAGTCTAAGGGAGCAGGGAGCTCATTCTTCACAGTGTGCTGGTTTGGGCACACTGGGCTGTGGTGTTATCACTGACCCCTTGGCTAATGACCAACACCTACCTGAGTGAGCTGCTTTGGTTTCACAGCTTCCAGGATGTTGTTTTCCAACACACTTTGTTACAAATTTGGCACCATAACCTCCTGACCACAAGTGTTGTATTCACAATATCCAAAGGAGCCAGAAAAAGAAACTCTCACAGTGTTGGTCTGACAATACCAGATCAACTCAGAAATTGCAAACGGCACGTTTCCCAAAGACAGAAGTGGGTCTTATTTATGAAACAAGACTGGGTGATGTTCTTTCATTTTTGTTGTGTTTTTTTTTTTTTTTTAATTTTTTTTTTTTTTTTTTTTTTTTTTTTTTTTTTTTATTTTTTTTTTTTTTTTTTTTTTATTTTTTTTTTTTTATTTTTATTATTTTTTTTTTTATTTTTATTTTTTATTTTTCATGTTCTATGCTGCAGTAATAGCAATGTAAAGGATTTCCTTATAACCTTGAAAGTGCCTCCAGGTAACTTGCCATAGAAGTGAAGGTGGGAACTTTCCATCTGCCTTGAGGAAGGATTTCAAATTTTTTAAAAATACCATCAAACCATCAAATTATAAGCGAATTTAAAAGCTGACCCTATAAAGGGGTGCACATCTACTTCAGCAAGAGATAACAACACCCGTCCCTCATGCATGCAATAATGAAAAGGGCAGAAGTTTTCCAGTAGAAGCCTTACAGCCCATTGTTTTGACTGTTTTTAACATTACAGAAGTGTTAAATTATGTATTTATCTAAAGAAAAGTTGAAAGTGATGCTGTGTTTCATAGCAGGACTTTGTTCTCCAAGTCAGGAGATGTGGGTTCTGTCCCCAGCCTTGCAGTCCTCTGTGTGACACCAGCCAGGTCACTTCCACTGCTGTGCTTATCTCCCTCTCCTGCCTGATACCTGAGGGTTTCTGTCACCAGTGTGCTGGGGTGTGGGGCACCAAGGGAGCTGCATCTTGGGCACGATCCCAGCCCTGACTGCAAAGCTCTAGGAGCTATTGCAGTGGTCAGAATGCTGCTGCATGTCTTGGCTGACTCTTGGTGCTTTTACAGAAAGTGTTGGATGTGCACTTTCAACAATGCGGTAATGTGGGATATTGATATGGGACTAAAGAAACAAGAAGTTTAACTTCTGATCTCCTTTAGCTGTGGAAAGTCCTGGAATGCTCCTGCCCCATGGAACAGCACCCTGTTGTGATTTCTGGTGGAGGCATATAGAAATATTTGGAATGTTTTGGGCATGAAGAAGCTGGTGTTGTCTAGCCATGCTTAATTATGGCACCAGTTGCCTGTTGATTAACTGCTGGATTCTTGGTTCTCTCTCCTTATTGCAGCTGAAATGTCTTTTGTCTGCTTGGGGAGGTGATTCTGTAGCACATACCCCTGACATGAGAAATCATTCAGGATTTTTGTCTTTTGCGATCTGGATGAGCGGCATTCTGGGACTATTCTGCTAGCCCAAAAATACCTGGGGAGGAATGGGAGGACAAATTCATTTCAAATGACTTATCTTGGTTCTTCTGTTCCCTTCATCCTGCCTGCCACCTTCTCTGTAATGCCCCTTGTGAACACTGTGTCCCTTGGGTGGCCAGCTGCCACGGTGCCCGAGCAGCGGACGGTGACGCTGGATGTGGATGTGAACAACCGCACGGACCGCCTGGAGTGGTGCAGTTGTTATTACCACGGCAATTTCTCCCTGAACGCTGCCTTTGAAATCAAGTTACACTGGATGGCAGTGACTGCAGCTGTTCTTTTTGAGATGGTGAGATCCTGGGGTTCTGCACAGCCACACAAATGCCTGTCTGGCCTCTGTATCCCTTGGACAACTGGGCACATTGTATTGGGAAGGCTTAGGGAGAGACACAGTGGTTTGCCTCTGCCTTTATTTCCATAAGTAATTTTCCTGGTGGTTGTCAGCGTTGCTGCATCTGGTCAGCATTTATCACACCATCTATAGTCATTCTGTCTGCAGGAGTGTGTTCTGCTTCCAGTGGGTTTTATGCACAGTATGCAGAGATCAGCACAGGTCAAGGTGATAAATTTAAGTCCCCCTTAGGCAAATTTTAAACCCTGAGCCAGGTCCTTGGAAAAAAATCTGTTTCGCATTACGTTCCTTCTATCTCCAAACCTTAAAACTTTAAATCTTAGTGGAATTGCTTTCATAATAGGGCTTTTCCAGGCAATGTGTTCTGGAATGCTTTAGGGTTTTCTTAACTTGCTGAAAACATTTTGAATTGAAAACATGTTACTTTTAAATTCTTAGATTAAAATTTTTAATTCATTTTTAGATTTTTTGGTTTCCCTAATGTAGCTTCTGTAAAACTCGAATTATTGAACACCAGGTTTTGCCCCACCCAGCCAGACAGCACTAGGTAGTTGGTTTTGCTTTTATTTAAAATCAATTGCACTGTTCCAGTAAAGCAGAAGTGTTTAGCCACTGGTGATAAGTAGGCTGAATCAGTTCCTGAAAAATGTCCAATTTAAAGTGCTTTCTGATTGATGGGGCACTTCAGAAAAAGGAAAGCCTGATGTCTTGTGCTTGTACTGCTTTGCTTGCAAGGACGTTGGTGTGCCTGCCATGCTGAGCCTGTGGAGAATTGAGCATGTCTGATCTATTCTTGGGAAATGAGTTGCTCTTTTGCACATAAGTGTCCCTCGTCAGCTGGCTTGTGTGCCGTGATTCGTTGTTTGAATTTCTCCTCAGGTTCAGGGCTGGCACCGGAAAGCCACCTCCTGTGGGTTCCTGCTGGTCCCAGTCCTGGAGGGCCCCTTTGCTCTGCCCAGTTACTTGTACGGGGACCCCCTTCGAGCTCAGCTCTTCATCCCACTCAATGTCAGCTGCTTGCTGAAGGAGGGCAGTGAGCATTTGTTTGATGGTAAGAAACACACTTCCTTTTACCCCCGAGGATTCTCTGTGCAAACAGGTCACTGTTGGCATGTAGCTGATGTAAAGAAGCTCCTTTACCAGCCAGCCCTGGGTGGCTGAAGGAGCTGTTTTTACAGGTCAGCAGCCCCTGAGGAAGGAGGTGCTGCAGGAAGCTGTGCTGGCAGGCTGGCTGTGGGCAGCAGGAAGCACCAACACACAGGAGGGGTGGTCTCCCCAGTGATGCTTGCCCTGCACACCCTGACACAGCCCGTACCCGGTAGCTGTTGTGTTTGACAGACTCTTGTGTCTGTTTTGCTGATAGACCCACAGCTGCTCTGCATTTGTATCCTGTGTTTGTTTATTCTCCCCCTCCCTAAGATTGGGCTTTCGCCGCTGCCATCCTTCTTTTGTTGTTGCTATGGTTACTTTAATGGTTACATGTTTGCACATGAGATTAAGCACCAGAAGCTGCAATCTCCTTTTCTGCAATGTGACCTCGCCCTTTTCAGTGAGACCGATGTGGTAAACCAGGTGGAACCCCGAGATCAGATAACTGTCCCCATGCAGAGAAAGGCAAAATGGCATCATGAGAAGGGACAATTAGCAAAAGGCTCTGTTTTAAAATAGTAAATATGATATTTTTTTATTAACCCTTGGCTCAGTGTGTGATGTATGTGACACTGTGTACAATGAATGTGACAAATCCATATGCTGAGATCACCATAGCCCAACTGACTGAATTAAATATTTTCAGAGCACTCTTGTGATATACAGCAGCCCACTCTTCTTCCTTGTCCCCTTCCACACCGCCCCTTTATGTTCCTCTCCTTCATCTCAAGAGACACAAATAATAAATTCAGGGATGAGTCTGCTACTGGAGTGTACAAGACACATCTCTAAGAGACAGCTGACAAAAAAATGTGACTGAAAGAAATGGCTAGGGGGAAAAAAGAGTGCACAGAAGCCTCCTGAGGAACACTGAAGTCTAGAAAAGGAAGGGAATAAAGTAGCTTTACTAGATACTTGTTTCCTTTTTGTTTCTTTCAGGCTTTGAACCAGAAACGTACTGGGACCGAATGCATCTGCTGCAGGAAGCAATAGCACACAGGTATGTCGGCAGTGCAGTGGGGTGACCAAACAGTTCCTGTCTCCCTGGATAATGTGGGATGTTCAGCCTGTGCTGAACAGTCACTCCTGACTCACTGGGTTCTGTGCTGTCTGCCTCTCTGCAGTCTGCTTACACACTGTCAGACTAAAATACAGCCTGTGTGCCCTGGGGTGGTGCTGTGGGGGCAAGGGGCAGCTGTGTGCTCTTTCAGCCTGGCACTCCTGAGGAACCAGCCTCTCCTCCTAGGGAGGGCCTTGCCTTTGCAAAGTGCCCATTATTCTAAGTTAGAAGCAGAAAGACTAAGTAAAAAAAGTAAATGGATTCTTCCTGAGAAGGGACAGTTATTTCCTTCAGCACAGTCTTGAACTGGGTGACACCTGATGATTGACGATAGGCAGGAGACTGGGGTGGGAGCTGTACGGAGGAGGTTGGGCCCAGTTTAAGAAGGAGTTGTTGGAAGCTTTGGATACTATCTAGCCTTATCCCTTTGTGTGATTGAGCTGCCAGTTTCTTTCATGGTGTTGCTGCCAGGGTTTTTTTCATGACAGAGAGGGCTGTCTTTTGTAATGGACTTTAGCTCAGAAATCAGCTTTCATTAGTTTAGAAAGCAGGAGAGGGACAAGTATCCTACAAACAGCAGAGAACTTCCAGGTAAGCTTCCTGAAATTCTGCATGGAATGTTGCACATCATGAAAGTAATAATGTTGCAGCTTGAAACATGCCCAGGGAACGTCTGTCTGCACTATTGCTCTTCCCTCCCTCGTGTGCAGCTGCCCCATTTTGTCAGAGACTGCTTGGAGGTGCTGCTCTTGTTTCCAGCTTGAGGAAGTGTGGGGTGACAGGCCTGAGCAGTGTGGGGTGACAGGCTTTCACACTGTCTGGCAAGGGCAGAGAATATTTGGAGAGGCTCAGCTCTCTTCATCCCTTTTTCTTTTGCCTTCAGGCTGTGAAAAAGGGATAATGGAAGGATTTCCTCTGGTGCCCCTGCCTTTGGCTGAGGAATCCTACCTGGAGTGGCTCTTTTTATCTTTTCGTTTTCTTTTCTTTTTTAATTCCCCTTGATTCTATTTCTTCAGATTTGGATTTGTACAAGATAAATATTCAGCCTCTGCATTCAACTTCCCAGCAGAAAACAAGCCCCAGTATATCCATGTCACAGGTGAGCAATATTTGGGAGGCTCTGTGGCAGAGAGGAGGTTATTACAAACAAGAGAACCATTTTACATGTGGTTTGTGGTTTGTGTCAGTGATGTTGGTGCTGTTCTGTCCTGAACCAGGCGACAAGTAGGTGTGTCAGACAACACAAGGCAGAAAACTGGAGGGGGCAGTATGAAAAGCATGAAGTGTTGCTGCTAATAAATGGTGTTTGAAATGTTGCTTTACAGGGGCTGTGAAACTTTTCTTTCCAGAAGATGAGGAAATTCTAAAAAATAAGGCAAAGCTTATTCCAAGGTCAATGTAAATAAATGTGTACCCAGAAGCTGGAAGGAGGGAAAGGTGTGGGGACAAGTCAGTGCTCTGTTCTTGTGCTTGAGGTCTGTTGTAGATGAATCTCTAGCCATATACACTGTGTGGGAGATAGATCAACCATTTAGGGTCCACTTGCTGAGATGTGAGAACAATGACAGGAAGGCAGTGTTTGGAAAATTGCAGAAGAGGATGGAAATAGATGGGAAGTTAGCAAGATGGATGAGAGCCTACATCTTTGCTTCATTCTGTGCTTGTAAGAGAGAGCAGACAAAGTGCAGTCCCTCACGGGGGAGGATATAGGAAGAAGTAGCACCTGAGAGCCAATGGGGAAGAGAGAGGAAAATCCCATTTTCCCTTGCTAAACAGCAATTAAATGAAACTTTCCATTTCAGGCCAGTTTCATTTCAGGTTTTAGCCACACAGCTGCCGGTAGCAGGGGCTGATGCCTGCCTCGGGCTGAGGTGCTGTCTGTTTCCTGCAGGGACCGTGTTTCTGCAGCTGCCCTATTCCAAGCGCAAGTTCTCCAGCGGGCAGCAGCGGCGCCGGCGCAACTCCACCAGCTCCAGCGGGCAGAACATGTTCTGTGAGGAGCGCATCGGCTACAACTGGGCCTACAACACCATGCTGACCAAAACATGGCGCTCCAGCGCCACCGGCGACGAGAAGTTCGCAGACCGCCTGCTGAAAGACTTCACAGACTTCTGCTGGAACAAAGACAGCCGCCTCCTCACCTTCTGGACTGATTGTCTGGACAAGATGCATGCTAGTGCCCCGTGAATCTCTCGGGTCTCTTAGGGAGACAGCTAGAAGCTTTACCTTGTGGCAAGGAAGTAGAAGTGAAGAGTCTCTTTGTTAGAATTCATATTGAGGCTCCAAGAGGACCTGAGCAATATTGCTGTTGATATTCAACAGAATTTGATTAAGTGCTTGGAAAAAAAAGAATTTGAGCTCTTGGCTTGCCAGTGTCTATCACCTGACCTCAGCTTGGTTTCAAGTAGCTACAGTCCTTGGTTGCCAAAACTTCAGTTAGAGCAGAGGTAAAGGAGGGAGAGTGCAAATGGTTCTCAAGGGCAGCTGGGTTCAGCACAGTGTGATGGTATCAGCTTCTGGTCACTGGAAATGACCAGTTGGCATCTGATGTGCCTGGCAGCAGCCTGCCCCTTCCCCTCCCAAGGTGTACCTGATTGTGTGAATATGTAAGATAAGATGTGAGAGATGCTTGTTAAATTTTCATACGTGTAAATAAGTAAAATGCAGAAAATTGAGTGACCTCATGTTTTGTTGTAACTCCACAGACAGCAATACAGAATTGATGAGTAAAAGAAAAAAATTGCCAAAAGAAAATACTGCTTTCTGTGTTCAGCTCAAAGTTCAGTGCTGGGGCTTTGTCTTTAATCATGCAGGATTTTCTGTCTTCATGTCTGGATCACAGCAAGAGCAGGAAGCCAGTTACTGTCTGGCAAGGCCAGCACCAAGGCCTAAGGAGAAATGAAGGGCCGCTGAACACAAGTTGCTGCTGAGGGTTATGGGCAGGTTTTTAGAAGGCTGCATGGAAGGTTTTTAGAAGGAAGCATGTCTGCATGCTGCAAGAGGAAGCTGTCTGCACTCAAGTGTGTGGCCTTTGTCTTTGCAGGGCCTTGGCACGCTGGTTATTGAAGTGCAGATTTAGGGTGGGACACAGCCGTGCCCATGGGCTGTTGGCCCCTGCTGCCCGATGGTTCCTCGCTCTTACATATCCTCGAGAAATGGAGTCGGGGGGGACTGACACCGTCACACTGGTGTTCAGATCTGATTCAAGGCAAATCGTAGCTGCTTCAGCTTTTTATCCCCTAAACTGAGTCAAGATGATTCATCTGTTTTTAGACAGCACCCACCTAGAGAAGGTGGGTTTGAGCTGTGTGCCTCTTCATTCAGTCGCTCTAAGTGTTTCAAAATTATCAGTGCTTGTCTGAACCCCATTAGCGACTTAAAAATACTCTCTACTATGGAAGGAACTCGCTGCCGTCTATTCCGTACCATTCTAGTCTGTTCTGCGCCCCGGCCGTGGCCGCGCACGCGGCGGGTGCTCGATCGAGGCCGGGGTGGGGGCGGAGAGCGGGCACAGCCCCGGAGCCCCGCCCGGGCGGCGTCTGGGAACCCGCCGGCGGCCCCGCACCTGAGCCCGCAGTGCCCTCGGAGCCCGCCAGCGCTTGGACACTGAGCGAGGCCGCGGTGAGGACAGGGGTCGGGGCCGGGCCGGCGGCAGGGGCCTGGCCTCGCTGCCGGGGGAAGGGGCCGGGGCTGCCGCGTGTCCCTGCACTTTGCAGCTCTTTCGGCTTTTCCCCGGCGGCGCTGGGGCTGGTCCGGGGCTCGGGGGGTGTCCGCGGGGAATCGCGCCGGCGTCCTCTTCCCCGGAAAACGGGTGAGAAACAGCCCCGACGAGGCTTTTACATTTTATGGTAACTGCGGTCAGCCCGGGCCCGTCCCGTGCCATTTTGGAAAATTTTCACCGAATTAATTTCACCGGAATGTCTCTGGACTTAATGTTTTAACCTGTAAGCAGTGGATGTAAACCCTAGAGTTAGTCTCCGAGTTTTGGGGGAAGTTTAATGTGTCTTTCTGAGCTCGGTTTTCTCAACTGCAAACCTGGTATGTCTTTAGCTTTTCAGGGCTGCTTTAGGCCTAGTTTTATTTAAAGCATTTTGAGGTCCTTAGGATGCTTTTAACAGCACAGTGAATTTCTTTCCTTTAAAAAAAAAAAAAAGCATACCATGGAAGCTAAAAATAGGAGATAAAGAGTTTTTATCTAACCACAACTTTGTGCATTGCATAGAAAAAGCTTCCAACAGGACATGATGATGATGGAGTTCATGGCCATGTTAAAGAAGAATGAAAATGAGCATCGCCCACCCACCAAGCTGTTGAATCTAGCAGGACAGCTTTGCCGGGAGCTCCAGAGCTCGTCTCCTAGTCTGGAGGAGCTGGTTGAAGCCATGATGGGATGCAAGAACAAGACATATTTTCTCACTAACATCCATGTTGTCCGGGCCTGTGTGTCTGTTCATATCGATAAAGGGCAACATGATGCAGCCTGCAGTGTCCTGGAGGTAGGGATGTGTTCTTCGGTTCTTCATGGAAACAAAAAGCCACGGTAGAAAAGCAGTAGTTAGAGCTGTTAGAAGTACCCAAAGTGCAGCACATAGAGCACTCCCAGCTTGTGTAGGGCAGTGGAAGGTGATAGGTGTGCACTGTTGACCTGAAACACAGGACAAAGCCTTTGCTGCAGGCACTTAGAGATAATCAGCCAAGGGGGAAAAGGTAACTGGGAGATTATGAGGTTGGTTGTAGCAGGATTTTTGTTCTACTGTGGTGCTCCTTGGAGTTCTTCACAATCTTAGGGTTCAGGACATAAAAGTGTTGGGAAGCCCAAGATTAGAGGGCTGGGCAGGGTGGGAATACATGAGGAAGGCTGGATGGTGCCTCTCAAGGTGAGGGATTTTTGGCCTCTAGATCTGGTAAAGAAGACCTTTTCACCAGGGGAAGAGAAGGAATTAAGCAACTCCCTGTGTTCGTGAGGGAAGGTACAGCCAGCCATATGCTTAGACAATGCTACCAGCTCTGTCAAGCCAGTAGGAATCCCTGAGTAAATCTCTGTTGAGGGTTTTCTCCTGTACACATGGTCTGAGCGACTCTGTGGAAAGGTTTGCTTACACACAGTTTTGTTTTAGTATTGCGAGGCAGAAGAGAAGGAAGAGCTGGTGCAACTTTGGCATGAGATTCACTACCGGAAGGTTATGAAGAAACAGCAAATAAATTTTCTGACACCATTGCAGAAATTCCGCTGCAGGAAGAGGTACTGCACTGTGGGGAAACCAAGATTTTGA
>VXBN01005084.1:1217067-1245449 GCA_013397395.1 Sinosuthora webbiana
GCTGAGGAGCGGCGGGAGCCCTGAGGGGCGGGGGATGCGCCGGGGCCGCCGCCGCGGCCGCGCCGGGTGAAAACCCGTTCTCTGGGCGCTGGCACCGTCGTCTCTGCGGCCCGCGGTGGAACGGAGACGGGACACGGTCAGGAGCCAGCCAGCGACGCGGCTCCGTGCAGAGGCAGCAGCCCCATAGCAAAATTCCCACTGGATCTTGCTGGGCTGCTGTCTGAGATCCCAAATAAGGTACTTTAGTTTTCATCCCTGCTGATATGACATGTCACTACAATGACTATGACTTAGCCAGCCAGTGGGACGTGATACATGTGGATGAAAGCCAGGGAGGTTACACTTCCCTGCTGTTGAAGATATATTAGAGTAGAGAGGAATGACGCCTCTCTTACAATGAGATGTATTTTCAGTTCCTTTCAAATACTTAGTTCTGTTTCCTGTCAGGGGAGATAAGATTAGATTAACACTGCCTGTATAGAAATTTTAGATAGCTGTCATTCTATATAGGTTCTTTTCTAAGAAAGCAACCCATGCTAGGGAATGCAGGTATTTTGGCGTGGCATATAAGTGACCTTTGTTCTACCACTTTAACAACACCAGTGTCCTAAGACCTTGAAAGTTTTTTAAATAGTTCAAGAACACAGTTGTTTTGAGTTTTTAGTCAAAAAGAAGAGGCTCAATTCAGCAAAATTCCTCAGGAGTGCTAGAACAACAAGTATCTTTTCCAAACTTAAATCTGAAAAAGGATTTTCAGCTAAAGCAGAATTAAAGCCTTTTCTCTTACACTTAATGAATTTCATTTCTGAATTTGGTACAGTTGTTCTCTGGAGGACAACTGAATTTTCTAGGTCGTTTCCCAGGTGAAATAACTGACTACTTTTCTGTAAATTTATGTTAGACAATTCAAAGTTTGTTATGTAAAATCAAGCAAATTAAAAGTATTTCCCTTTAAGAGATGTAAAGTCAAGTGGTTGAAGTACAGTGTATTTTGGCCCGCTGTTGCCCCATGTCGCCTGGATGCTGAACCTGCACAAAGCACTTTTGAGGAGCTAATTGCATTTTACAGGAATTTGCAAGTGGTGCCTACAGCTGATCTCACAGGACTTGGCCATGGTGGGTTACAGGGGGCTGAGCAGGATTTGGGGGCAGGCTGCTGCTTCCCCATCCATGAGCCAGAACTGATGGGGTGCCTGCCCATGCAGTAGGGGAAGAGAACGAGTGAATCTGCTGGATGCCAGTAGTGCTTTTGACCTTCTCTGCCTGTGCTGCTGGCTGGAGTTGGTCTTCTGAGGAGAATCCAGTGGAGTTCTTCCCATTGGATTCACACTGGGGTAGCAATTTGTTCAATTTGTGTCTTACCTCGTTCTGGGTGTGATTCACGTCCCCATGGTGTTCTGCTTTCCCCGTCCTACCATCTGTAGCAAGCTCTGGGTGTGTTTATGTTGTTCTTCCTGGGAGCTGTACTTGGAAGCACGCTGAGCACGTGGCTGACCTGCCCTGAGCTGAATGTGCTGTACCTGCTGTTGTCATTCCTCCTCCTCCTCCACATGGCATGGCCCAGCAAAGGAAGGAGCTTGCCCTAGATAGAAAAAAAAACCCCAAAGTTATTTTTATCCTAAAATGCATATAAGGGCCCAAAGTACAGTGCCTGCATGTGTTGATTGGGCACAGAAAGGGGATGGAAATCTAGGAGCACTGTCAGAAGTTCTGTTACTTGGCTCTCCCTGAGGTGAGAGGGACACTTTCCCAATGGGCAGCATCCATGTTTTCCAGCGCTGCTGCTGGAGGTGGCTTTTCTCTTGGCAGTTCAGCAGACAGCCCTGAGCCTGGCAAGGTCAGAGGCTGAGGGTGGTTGTGCCCTGGAGGTGTGCTGTGGAAATGGCTGTGTAGGGGTCCTGCACAGCAGCTGCCATGAAAACTTCCCTGAACTGATCCATGCCATTGCTCCAGGGGATGGAGGATGTGAGCAGCAGCTTTTCCTGCTTGCAGTCCCTCCGGCAGTTCTGCTCACTGGCAGTCCCTGGTGCATCCAACACCCACTCAGGACAGATGCTGGGACACACAGCTTCAAGGCAGGGTTTTCAGGCAGTCTCTCACTCTGGAGGCCTGGCTCACCTTTCTTGGGGCCTCGTTGTTAGAGGAAACGAGCACTTTACACAGTGACTCAAGCAGGGCACCCAGAAGAAGAGGCCACTTTTGAAAATGTCGGCAAAGGCATTTTGTTTTATCTCTGCACTTCATTAGTCTTATCCCCAAAGTCTTTCATGTTGTGTTCTACAGTGAAAGGTCATTGTTTCAGATCAATCATTTTCAGTGGGATTTAATCCAGTTCTAAGTCAAACTAATCCACTTTGGTAAAGGTTGAAGGGCAGTAAAAATTCATCTGTTAAGACATTTCTGCTCTTATTTTTTAAATGTGGCTGTTAATGCTGAGTCCTTAATTGTGTATGCTCAGCATGAGGTGTTTCCCAGAGAGGTTCCAGAAATCATAGGATTGAGTTATGTTGTATTCATATTGGTTTTTTTCTTCCAGTGTTTTCTTAACACAAGTTGTTTCTTTTTCCTCTTACCTGTAGAGCCTCTTTTCAAAATGGTGCTCTGGTGGCAGCTGCTGCTAAGCAGGCTTGTTCATGTTTTCCTGTTGAAGCTTGTCAATCCTGGTTACTTGCCCCTCGTTACATAAAGAGTAAAACTGCATTCTTCTGTCTAGGCAGGACTAGCAAACACCCTAGTCTGAAGTAGCTCATGAGGAGTTAAAGCTGCTTTCAATTAGCTACTGTGTTCTCGCCACTTAAAGGAACCCCCACAACTGAGCATGCTTGACAACCCCCTGTGCATATCCCTGAATCATTCTGGCAAGGAAAAACTGCCATCATCTTTTATTCAGACACAGTGCCGTTTCCTCACTGGACTCTGAAATGAGCAGGTGCTGGAAGATAGCACATTTTGCCAGAGAGTTCTGAGGGTTTATCAGCTTGTGTCTGCGCAGGGTTTTGAACGTGCAAAAGGCTACTGTGTGTGAATGCTGAATGGTATTAAATACACTGCAGTGCTCCCAAACAGGCTTCGGGGTACAGACCTACCCTTTCCCATGAGGGAGAAAAGCTTTGCAGGTTTTGTACAAATCAGTGCCCTTCTGTTTTAAGGTTTTTCCCATGTAGGTTAATGGATACACAGTGTACTTCACCACAATGCATGGCATGAGCCCTGCTGCTGCTGCTGAGCAGCACTCAGGCAGTGTCATCTTTCTTCATTCGAGGATTTACCCTTGAGTTATGAGGGAGGTTCTGTGAGAGTGATTCAAGATTAATATGAAATTGAAATATGACAAAGAGTAGAATATTTTCACACACTGTGACAGCCTAGAGGCTTGTTAAACTGTGGTGTATGGTTTGGCTAGAAATATGTCACTGAAATTACAGTCCCTTGTGGTTTGGGAGAGAATCATCACACCACGGCTACACCCACTGCTATCTCGTGCTCTGATCTTGTCGTTGGTTACACCACCTATCCTCCTGATGCACACTTATCTCACTTTTCTGGGGGAATGTGCTGCTAGAATTCTAACAATAAGAATGACAGATAGTCCTAAGCCTCTGGAAGAATCTGTCCTTACAGCACTATCTGAGCATCATGCCCCAGGTAGGGGCCAGTCAGAAGTATTTCCAAGATCAGACGTTAACAAACTCCATCTCTCTCTCTTCCACAGTTGTCTCTCCTTCATTTGCAGTGATGTGGAAGCTGGTTAACCTCCCCCACCAGTGGGTGGTTTTTCTTCTCTCTCTCTGTTTTTCAGTACCTTGTCCCCAAGACTTTCATCATTTAGCAGTTCCCTAAATAAAACATTTCCTTGCTGCAGGAAGGAGAGGGAAGATCGTTTTCTCCAGGGATCAGGAAGATGTTAGTGGCAGGGACTTCGTAGCAGCACTGCCGTAGTTCCATGAGCCTCGGAAAGAGTGTCACAAAACGTGTGTGCTCCCTCAGTGCTTCCAGGACAACAAAAGGGGAGCTTTTCCACCGTGGGGAAAGCCTGGGAATGGCACATGGTGGCTTCCTTGTGGTGTTGCCTCTTCACCAGTGTCCCTGCAGCTGAACATCAGCCCTGGGGAGAACCCTCTGAGTCTGCTGTGGTGTCCCCAGTGCTCCTGTGCCAGTGAGCTCTGAACTGGGATGACATTTCAGCAGGCAGCTATTTATGGAACATGGGTGCTGTCCAATAATCAGATATGCCTGTGGAGCAGAGCCACTGCCTTAGGTCATAGTGCAATTTTCACTGCCATAAATTTCTCCATCTACAAATTCTTGCTGGGTGTGGTCACTGTGTGAACAATTCTCAGTCCTGCCTCATGAGAGCAGTATTCCTGAGCTTTGCTGGGAACCACGGAGTGATGCCTCACACCCGAGCTCGGCAGGGGAACCACCGTCAGGCACTGTTTGCACCCCATTCAGCACTCTAATAAAAGGCCTGCTGATTTTTCCATTCTCTTTCCATTTTTAAGACATTGTGACTCATAAATATTGTAGTAGATTATAAAACTCAGTGCATGAGCTCTAATTTCTGTTTATTTGTGCCTCTGTGGAGCCACTATTGAGGATGAAGATCTCGAGCACTAGGCACTGTATGCACAGGAGAATATAGGTTCTCTCCCCCAGACCTTGGATGTGAAATGCAATCTCTTCCCTTTCTTTAGGTTACAGTCACACTGTGGAAAAGCTGCACACAACGTTGCCTTATTTTAGCACTTTTTCTTGCCACTGTTGAATTTAGATGTGTATCTGGTTTTAGAGCAGTGAGGTTACACATGACCTCGTGGATTCAAGGTTATGAATTTTTGAGATGCCTTAGGCTGAGAAATAGCTGTTTTACGGAAGCCTCAATTAAGGAAACCAAAGCATTTAATGAGAATGTTTTGTGCATGTATAGATATATCCACATATATTTGGCAGATTAATGCAGATTGGTTCAGTGGGTGAATAACTCGTTTTAAAAATACTTTGTAATCCGTTTCCCTGGGGAGTCTGAAGCTGCTGTACAAGACTAGAAAGCTTCTGGTAAACCCTACATATTTTCAGAGCTGTTGGAATGCTTTGCAAAATGACTAATCTCTACTGAGAAATTATTACAACTGCAAAGGTTCCCAAGTGAAGTGTACTGGGCAAGGAGGATTGGCACATCTCTCACTACTCTTGCCTAAGGGTCAGATACATTAAAATCTGTATTTTTACATGGAATCGTATCTTTTCAAAATCACATCCTCGCTGTCCGCACCTAAACATTTATTCTAAGGTAAAATCAATACAAGTTTTAAAATAACTATGATAATAAATTGAACTGATACTTGGGATCCATTCTGTTAAGGTTTTAAATGTCACTGCCTTCTCTCAGAAACAGTGAAAACAAAACCCCAGCAGGAGAAAGCTCCACTGGGTTTGCTGGGATGTGTTCACAGTGGTGTATGTGCTTCACACTGCTGCAAAGGGCTGTTTCCAGAATGTTCTGGCAGTTTATAACTTGCTGGGTGTAATCTTTATCTTTCATGTCTTATTACATATAACTATAGTTTATTATTTGTCATACTTACTTAAATCCTTTAACAAGACAGCAATATTCACCTAATCCCTTTTAAAACCGCAGCATTTATTTTAAATGGCGTTAGGTTTTAATGCACAAAAGCCAGCAGCATTAGAGTTAAGGCTAAAAACTTTTGTCTGACACAAGGGAGTGGATTGACTCATTTGAAGTAGTGTGAGAGTACCGAGGGCAGTGGGAAAGCATCGGGAGCACTGAGGGCAGCCTTGTCCCGGCTTCCAGGGTGCGCTGAAGGACTTTTCTTTCCCTGTCTTTAGGGGTGAGGACACTTGTGAGCTCCAATTGCCACAGGTGCTCTGGTGTCTGCTGCTGAGCAAACCTTTCCCTCAGCCGTACAGCAGCTCCCCGAACCTTCAGCGGTGCAGGGATGAATGGAAAAAGTTAATCTACGATTTATTGTAAGAGATGAGTAACGTGGCTCCCAGCGTTTCTGTGGGCACCCGCAGCAGTTTGTTGTTTGTACAAGGTTCTTACCTGGAGATGATTTTTATGTAAGAATGGTAGTCTGTCAATTTGTGAAAGAGGAGCTTGACTATTACACATTCAAGTACGTAGTAAAATTGAATTTATCTGCATCTCTTAGGCAAGGTAGTGGAATTGGTCGGTGGTACCACCCCCACACCTCGGGCTGTTTCAAGGCAGCCGGGATGCGGGATACACTTTATTTCCCCGGGAGAGGCACAGCCGTGCCACCACTGCCAGACAACGCCGGCAGGCTGCGGCCGCACAAAGCAGCCATGGGGCTGGGCAGGGTCGCGCACGTGAACGCGGAGCGCGGCCACTCCGAGCGTGGTCAAACAGCCACGGCCCGCCAGTGGCTGTGCCGATACCGGGCCGCGCCGNGCCCGCGCCCCCCGCCCACCTCCACCTTTGCAGCAGGAAAATGCAGCACTCGCAGCGCGCACGCGCGGCCCGCGGCCGGCGCCCCGCCATGGCTATTTATAGCAAGTGACGTCACCTAGAAATACAGCGCGGGGGAGCGGCGCCCCCTCCCCTCCCCTGCAGCACCGCGGCTCCGCCCCCTCGTTGCCTTCCCGGCGCGCAGGCGCGGGCGGCGGCAGCAGCGCCAGGCTCCGAGCCGCACACGCCGCGGTCGGTCCGGGAGCGCGGCCGGCGGGCGAGGGAGCGGCGGCCAGCGCGGCACAGCCCAGCCCGGCACAGCCCAGCCCGGCACAGCACAGCGGGCGGCTCCGCTTACGGCTCCTGCTCCCGCCACCCGTGCGCGGCCAGCCGCACATCCCCGCCCGCCTTCCGCTCTCTCTCAGGGGCGCGCAGAGCCCAGCCCGGCAGCCACCACGGAAGCGGCCATGGGGGACCGAGAGCAGCTGCTGCAGAGAGCCCGCCTGGCCGAGCAGGCGGAGAGATACGATGACATGGCCTCGGCCATGAAGTCGGTGAGTGGGGCCGGTAGCGTGGCGGCCGTGAGGGGCACTCGGGGAGGAGTGTGTAGGGGAGTAGTGGCGGGGGAGGGAGGGAAAGGAAGTGCGGGCTGGTCCGAGGCGGGGTCGGGTCTGGGGAGGATGCGAGCCGCCGGGTCCCACCCGTGGCGGTGAAGAAAGGAGGGCGGGAGCAGGAGCCACACCGTCCCGCCGGGACACCTCGCCGCCGTGTGGGGCGGTGCCCAGACTACCTGCCTTCGGCAGATATGAGACAAAGAGTAGCCGGTCCAAACCGGACCGAGCACCTCCTTTCAAAATTGTTTCCTTCCCCCCTCCGTTCCCCCGTACGGGCTGTCTCGCAGCCCTCCCGCTCCCCGGCTGTCCCTGCCCCGGGGGTGTGGCTGTCCCCATGCCCTCCTCTCGGTCTCCCCACCGCGCCAATCGGGCTCGCAGTGCGGCCATTTGAATGCCGCCCGCCTCTCCTGGCGGCGGGAACGCCGTGCATTCCTTCTCTGCCATAGACGGGGCCCATCCTCGCCCACCTCCCTCCCACCCCGCTGGGGTGCTGGGTTTCACCTTGGGGTGCATCCTCCCTTCTGGGCACCCGCCAGCGTTTGGGGGCGCTGGTCCTGTGGGATGGGCACTGCGGCGGGGCTGTCTGGGGACACAGCGAGAGGAGCCCCTTCCTCTTCTAGACCTTTCTTTTGCCTCACCGTAAAAGACACGAATAGAGGCCTCACTCACTAACACTGATGACTCAAAACTAGGAACTGCATCCAGGTGTGAAAGGTACCCCCTGTTCCAGGAGCATTTCCCGAGCTTTAACGTTACCTTTTTGCCTCTTCTTTGTAGGGTAACAGTTTCTCAGTGCATTCCGTACCCTGTTGAATACTGTGAAATGTGTTTAAACAATGTTACGTTTGCAACTCTGCTCCTTTCAGAACCAAGCAATGCAAATTATTTGTACTGATCTACCTGTACTGATACATAATAAAATTGTAGAATGATCAAACCTATTATGTCTAGTCCCTTTTTTGAAAACAAAGTATTCACACGATCCGAATGTTATGGGTAATGTTAATGCCGTTGGGTGCTTAGCAGTGTCTTTCCATATCAGATTACAATTGGTTTGTTCTTGCTCATCTGTCCTCTGTGAACACCAAAGGCCCCAAGAGGAACTGTTGCTCTTGAGGGTGCTGCTGTTTGAAGGCACGAGATGATTTTAATTTGAAAAAGAGCAGCTTCAAATGGAGTCCACATTTTTGTTGTAAGAATGTCACCTCCTTTAAATGAGGGCAGTAAAAAAGACACGAATTTTGCTGCTCTTGTTCACTTCTGCTATTATGTTGTAATAAATAATTACAACCAGTCCAGTTCTAAACCAGTGGTACTTCCATCTCAATACCAGAGCCACAAGACATTCAAATAAGGTGTATTTATAATTCTATCTCTAGAGATCTTGATACAGAGGATGTAATAGTAACAGCTCTTCTTTCAGTTGGTCATTTAAAAAGAAATAGAGGACCCACTAAAATGTGCTGCTCAAGAAGACAATTTCTAGCTGTGACTAGGAGAAAGCTTTATATTTCTGCAAGAACTGCAGACCTGCACTGTCTGTGGGCACGTGTGAAACCATGAGAACACAGTTGCTGTGCTTTAGGAAGTGTGTAAATAAAGTGCTTAACAAGGAGTGTGTATGTCCAGTTGTCTTCAAACTGTACTAATTACTATGCAAATTTTCATTCATCTGGAGCCATGGTATTCTCCTCTGTAACACCACTTCTGCTTGCAAATAATTTGTGTGATCATGAGCTTCTGTAGTTAGGAGCTCAAGAACATTTGCAAGTGAGTGGAGTCTTGAAACTTAAAGATACTTTTAAAATACAAAAAACAATCTGCATTTAAAAGCAACAGTTGCCTTATTTTGAGCTGTTCCTACACTGTTGCATACCTGTAATGTGGCATCTGTGGATCACTTGTCTGTCACAGGTGTTTACTCCAAAGGGCCATTTCCAGAATGTTCTTTAGGGTTCAGGTTGGTTTTGTAGGTCTGAGCATAATCTTCTCTGGAATGCTCTGAGGGCTGGCTGTCCTCACAGCTCACACTTCTGTTTCAGTGATTGCAAATAACAGATAATTAAGAGAGCTTTTATTTATCCAGATAGGTTAATATTGAAGTAATCTTGCAATGCAGAGAATTTAGACTTCCTCCAGAGGAAGGAAATCAGTATTCTAACTAAGAAATTGATTCTCCAAGATATCTTGATTTGAAAAGGGTTTTTTTTTGTTTTTAAATCTCTGAATGTAACACATCTGATACTTTTTAAAGGTGCTATATGCAAGTAGTGTGCTTTCAGTGTGAACTGAAATCTGAACAATTCATCTGGGTTTAGATATTACTACACTTAACAATACAGAATATAGCCAACAGCATTGTGGTTACTTCAGAAACATAAAGAGACAAAAGTAACAAATACTTGTTTTAGTGAAAGTGCATTTGCCTGATTTTTGACCACTGGAGAAAAAAAAGCATGACAAGGCTGCCATTTCATGTCAGCATAAATCTGGAGAAACATTTATTTTTTATTCCCATCAATTCCTTCTATAAAGAAAAAAGCCAGACCAAGTAGCAGTTGTAGCTTAAATAAAGAATTCACTGCTCAATACAAATTTTTGTTGTTGTAAACCTATTTTGATGGAAGAATTCCAGTATTTTTGCTTGTAATGTGTAAACAGGAGAGGAAAATAAAACAGTTGCTGTTACAAATTAACGGGTTTAGTAAACTAAACCCATTGATTTGTAACTATTAGAGTTATTTTAATAGAAAATACAATCATTTGTAAATGGCATTCTTCCATGGGGCATGGCATTCCCATGTCATTAAATGCTCCAGGATTCCAGCTAGTTCAAATAAAGCTTACACGGTAGGTACAGAATTGTTTCTCAGCACACTGCAGAGAGATGCTTTGGGTGTAAGTGTGAAAGGTTCTCAGTTGATGCAACAAATGCCTCACCCTCCTGAGATTACAGCTCTGGGTACCCTTTGGTTTTGAGAATTCCAGAAATGATGAAAAACTGTAGCTGCATAAGGCCTTCATTTTTGGGCCAGTATTAATCCTAAGAGGTAGTGCTTAGGACCTCTTGATTTATGTTGCTTTTCCAATATAGTTACATAGTGGTAAAAAATCATTAACTTTTTAAATTTGGTAACGTGGATGATGTGAGAATTTTAAAGTTAGTCATGGTGAGAAATACTACACAGTGAAATAAATTTAAGTCTTGAACTAAAGTTTTTGAAACAAAACAGCTTGAGGTTCTAGTTTGTTTATGTAGGCTTTATCTGTATATATAAATGGACTTAAAAAATCTGGGATGTTCTATATTTTTAGTACCTATCCCTGAGTGTCTGGTTTGGGTTAATGGAGTGTGTTTGTGTAGGAGAGGGGAATGAGTTGTCCTTAGTGTAAGCAGTGCCCTCCCCTGCTGGGAGGTGACTTCCTCACGGCCTTCTCTGGGGTCAGTGTGGCTACAGAAATTCCAGTTCTTGCTGTAGAGCTCTGAAACCACACGATACAAGAAACTGATCCACTTTAAATTCATTACTCTGGTGTCTATTTGTTCCAAAATTATGGAGTGCATAACTTTGTATCAGGCAAGTTTTAATAATTTAACCTGACTGTACTGCCTCAGGTCCAGTCCTTTTTGCAGCAGCTGGCTCAGAACTGGCTCTGGCTGCCAAAACCAGTATAATCACAGGCCACTGACCTGGGTCAGGCCATGGATCTGCTCTCCATTGTGGGACATTCACTTTGGGGAGTTTTCCACGTGAAAGGAGCTCAGCTTGGTGTATGGCCTGTGTGGGATCACACACAGAAGTCATTTCTGAGCTGGTGCAGTACTGCCACACTCATTAGCATGTGGAGTAAGGGATTCCAGGGTTCTAGTCAGGATTCCTTTTATATGCTCCCATTTGGGTCACTAAACAGCAAAAGAACTGTTAATATCTTTACTAGAGAAGAGTTAGGTGGGCTGTGGTGGAGATTCTGAAGATGTCATTAAAATTGACTCCTGTGCATTTCATCCTCTGTAGGTTGCCTCTAATTCTATTAGGACAAGCAGAGCAGTGTCTTTTGGGACTTTAGGTTCCTGAGCTGTGGAAAAGTCATTTTGGAGATAAAAAACTAATTGGCTTAATATATTTTAAGAACAAAACCTAAATTTGAAAGTAAACTCTCTTATTGTAAGAGTTATAATTAATGTAAAGTTTTTTTCTGATCTGGAAACCTTCTTAGAAGGTTCACTGCCTACGCCAGCAGTCTCAGAATAGTGTAAATATTTGTGACAAGAGTCTAATTTCATGTGTATAAACTTTAAAAAGTAGAACAATTTCAAGTGACCATGAGTCTGATAGCCTAAATTAAAACATCAAGTGAAATAGGCCTGAATATACAGTATTAGAAATATTATCCTTCTATCTCAGCTTTTTTTGGAGTAGCAGTTCAAAGTTGATCATGGCTTCATTCCTGATCTGCTGTCCTGTTTGTGTGCAGTTTCTTTCACATCCTATCCCTGGAATTTGTCTGCAGCCAGTTAGCAGAAATCAGGCTAACTGTTGTATTGTGTCAGAAAGATACCATGAGACACTAATTCCGCTGGTGCTGTGCACAGCTTAATGACTGCAGTGCTCCCATCTCTGCTGTCGAATGAAGCAAGCAGCAGGGGACAGAAATGAGAGAATTGCTTCAGCTTCCAGTGTCAGTGCTGTGCTCCAGATTCAAAATCTGGTGTTCTAGGTAGCTTTAAATTCATCACTAAGTGTGTAGTCTGTATAATTATAGCAGACTTCCTAAAAAACCTGAGCCTTCCTCCGATTGCTTCTCCATTACACAAGCCTGCCTCACTTTTATTCAGTGAATGTTCTTTGCAATGGCTTCTAAATACGCCTTCTATTACATTAGAACTATGGGGAATTCTGTCTTTTAAGTCTTTAGTGCAGAACAGTTTTAAACTTTCAATGGTACAAAGTTAGTCCTGTCTAGAAGGAACTTTGGGTTCTAGAAGAAATTTTGAATCTTGCACTTCATGATGAAAGTCTTGAAGGAAGGTTGCACACTCTTCTCTAAGGCAAACCCTTTAAATTTGCTCTTTGTCTGTATTTTCAGGTGACTGAGCTGAATGAGCCCCTCTCAAATGAGGATAGGAACCTGCTGTCTGTAGCCTACAAGAATGTAGTGGGAGCCAGACGGTCCTCCTGGCGCGTCATCAGCAGCATAGAGCAGAAGACCATGGCAGATGGGAATGAGAAGAAGCTGGAGAAGGTTAAAGCCTATAGGGAGAAGATAGAAAAGGAGCTCGAGACAGTCTGCAATGATGTTTTGGCTCTCCTAGATAAATACTTGATCAAGAACTGCAATGACTTCCAGTATGAGAGCAAGGTCTTTTACCTGAAAATGAAGGGGGATTACTACCGCTATCTGGCAGAAGTTGCTGCTGGAGAGAAGAAGAACAGTGTCGTGGAAGCCTCAGAAGCTGCCTATAAAGAGGCTTTTGAAATCAGCAAAGAGCACATGCAGCCCACTCACCCCATTAGGCTTGGGCTGGCACTCAATTTCTCAGTGTTCTACTATGAAATCCAGAATGCCCCAGAGCAGGCCTGCCTTTTAGCCAAACAAGCCTTTGATGATGCCATAGCAGAGCTGGACACACTAAATGAGGATTCCTACAAGGACTCCACTCTCATCATGCAGTTACTTCGAGATAACCTCACTCTGTGGACGAGTGATCAGCAGGATGAAGAAGCAGGAGAGGGCAATAATTAATGAGCTTTCCTCTGATCCCTCTTTCATCCACTTGTCCATCCCCGTCATCACCAATATTTCCTTGCCACAGTCACACTAAATATCTAGTGCTAAGCATATCTGTATTGTACAGCTGTTCAGATCTGCTGTCCACTTTATCGAGAAGCAGTTTCAGATGAGTGTTCATGGGCATTGATGGATTGATTGGTTTATTGGCCCTATTTATCTTAGTTGCACTTGAGCAGTGCAGAAGGAGGCATTTTTAGTTTGCCTGTTGATTGGAAAATATGGGAAAGGATAATGGAAAGCGATTGAGGATGACTAGATTCCAGTTAATTTTTTTTCCGTTTGAAATGAGCTGACAGTTCTGTTAGGCAGTACATTTTGTGCATGCAAAGTAAATTAGCCACCCCAAATTTTTTTCAGTCAATGAAAACAGTTAAGCTGATGTGAAATGACAACTCTATTCATCAGTTTACAATAAACTGTTTGAAATGTGAGGTTTCAGTAGAAATTTGGTTTTTTTGGCTCTAACTTATGTGCACAGTTTCTTTAAATGCAGTGCATCTACCTAAGAGTTTTGATACTTGTAACCTTTTGCAGTTGTTTTGAAGAATCATGAATTTATTTTTTGTAAACTCTTTGGCTGTTTGGTTGTCTGTGTATTCTGACAACTCTATGTCAATATTTGCCCATGTTAAGATGGATGACTGGGAAGCCAGACTTCTAAATTAAATGTTTTGGAATTAAGTGAATAAAATAAAATGCTGCTTCAGGGATGTTATCTCTACATGAGCTGTCCTGTCTTTTTTTCGGAGAGGAGATAAGAGTTATTTGACACATCACTGATGGGTTAAAACATATTTAATCAAAAGTTTAATGAGAAGTTGACACGTGCTAAACGACACAAAAACACAACATAGTGTGCTGAAAGAAGAAAAACACAAACCCCCAAAGCACCCACAGTGGGGGTCACCTCTGTTAAAGCCGAGCTTCCCAAGGTGGTGTATTTAGTTGTTTGCACAGTACAACAGTTGCTGAACAGTTGCAAAGCACATAACTCACCATATCAATGCAGAGACTTGTGTTTGCTTCTGTCCATTGTAACTTCTCAGCTCTTTCTCTGAAGTGCTGATCACCAAATCAGCTTTACATGTGAATATCCCAGTAGCTATTTCATATTTACCTGCTTCAGACAGAAGCAATACTTGTTGCTGAAGACTGCCTTTCTCTATTTAGCTCACTTAAGTCCACAAAGTTAACACTGCTGTTTTTGTTTTCTCCCAACAGTTAGTGTACGTTTATTGGTGCCGTACACAGTTCTGTCATGGTATGGCCCAGAAGCAGGAAAAGTTAGCTGTATCCAGGCTTCCAGTGGCACCTGAGCTAGCTCAAAGGTCATGTAAGTTCTCATTTCTCAGAACTGATAGTCTTTAATTCTAGAAATAATTCTTACTGGTCAGAATTACCCACAACAACTGCTCATACTTTTTAAAAGCAGTGCACTGGTTGTTTTAAAGTATCTCGAGTTCTAGAGTTTTTAATGGTAGATTTGTGTGCATTTGTGTATTCTATCATCTTAGAGATAATTCTAGCTTTATTATATCAGTGAAATTGGCAACAATTGAAAGAGCAACGCAACATCTGAAAAAGGTGAAAATACAGGTACACACCTTCCTTCTGCCCCTGTGGAAGCAAGGTAAAACTTGGCCGTAAGATTGTCTTTTTGCATTGAAACACTCTGGATGGTTAATAACAATATTGGCACTTGGTAGGTTTATTTCCCTGTTGATAGAAGCACCTGTCTTTTTGTTACCTTCTTTATTTTTCTTAATTCAGAAGCCAAGGGATCCTTTTCATTTTCCTTACTGTCTTGTGCAGACCCTTCCTCGCAAAACCATGAGCATTATGTAGTTTGCAAGTGAGTCAGCAGGTCTGGCATCCCTGGACTGGCCTGTGGCTGTTGTCCTGGTGCATGGGATCCAAAGTGGAGACCAAAGTGATGCTGCTGTGTAGCAGTGAATTAGATTCCCAGTAGGAAAGCAGATACTTCTCCCCTGTTTTCCAGCTGTCAGTGAATGAGCCAATGACATGCAGAGCATGTTTTTGTGGTTGTGTTTTGGTAGGGGTTAGTAGAGAGTTTTCTATGGAGCAAGCAAAAAAATGCTCCAGTGCAATCCATATTCTTATTTCCACTTCAGCAGCTTTTTCATTTCCTGGGCCCTGGAATTGCAAAATGCTTTTTTGTAATCCTTCCTGTGATCTGGAGGAAACCAAAGCTGATGAATAGCACATGTTTATTCTAATATTTTTCAGTAGACCATAGGATTCAGTTATTTTGGAGCTGCTATTTCTCATAGGTGACTCCCAAGTCATGTTTTCTGCCTATCACCCTCTAAAATAAATACAATCTCAGGCTATGCCCAAATTATTGTTTGAAAACACCAGATATATTCATCAGAGGTGCTTAGTAGAAGTTCACAACACTTTTTGAAGCAGAGGTAATTCCAATGGAAAGATTCAAAGCTGAGTGACTTTCCCCCTTGCCCCCAGGGGTGTTTTTTTATGTGTCCTTGAAGGCATAAAATGTTCTTTGCTGCTCTTGACATGGTGAGGGCTTTATTAGGGTCCATCTGAGCATTACCTTTGCCCAGAAACACACTTTCCATGTCTTTCACTGGCAATCTTTGTTGGGAGGTTCAGTCACTCTGAGGGTGTTGATATAACATTAACCAGGCCTGTGCATATCCTTGAATTGTTAACAACCTGACAGCTGCCAACAGTGAGGCAGCATTTTCTGTGATGTTAAAGGAATTTGAAAGCTGTGGTGTAGCCAGCCCTTAAATTAATTGTGTGTTCTTTATAGGGACAGAGATACTTTCAGTCTCTGTCCTAATCTGCTCAAATATGCTCCAGTTTCATAGAAATGGTTGTGTTCATCTCTTAGAGTACAAGCACACCCACACCCTATTGAACCCACTGGAACAAACTGTGCCAGTGCTATGGGACACTCTGTACTGAGAGGCTGTTCCTTAACATGAGCAGTGGCACTGGGAATGTGAAGGTTCAAGGGAAGCAGAAACATTAAGAAGAGTGGTGGGACTGGATGTCCATGGATATCACATCAAAGGACCACAGTTCCTCTGGTAAGTAACCACTCACTCTGTAACTACTTGGGTCTCACTATGGGATTGAAAATAGATTTTCCACGTTGCCTTTCCCTTGCCTGTAACTTCAGGCTGTGGTTTTCCATCCTGAATACTCACACCTGTGGTCTACATCTAGAAGTTGGATGGAGTGACTTCCAGAGCCCAATCTATTTCCAAAGGAGCATGAGGGTATTCCCTAACCAACTCTCAGGGCCTCTTCCAGCAGCTGCAATAGGCTGCTTTATAATAATCTAGAAAAAATCATGTGAGTACACCTCAGGCTGAGGAAAATGAAAAGCCTGGCTGTATGTTAAGTCGTGGAAGAGAATGACTTCATGATAATAGAAGTTAGAAGGGTGAAAACTGGTGTTGTTATACATGATAAAACATCTGTCAGCATGGGACCAACCGGAGATCTTTCAATAAACCATTTTGAGTTTAAGGGCAGAGAGAAAACAGGAAAAAGAATCCAGTACTTTGGATGCTTGATTTTTTAAAATTCTATCCACACCACATATTTGAATTAATTTGACATAATTGATGAGGAAAAATTGGCTAAAACACTTCAACAACATGAGAAACCTATTTAGATAGATCTTAAGTTCATTGAAGCAGCCCCTTGAAATCAATGGCAGATTTTGAAGACTATGAAGTTGATTATACACATAATTGACAGAGGATGTTTAGATCCTGTTCTGAACAAGCCTACAGTACTTGAAGTTCCATAGATGCAGATGGTTTTGTGTCTGAGCCTTAATGATTTTTGAGATAAATGAAGATGTTTTCTGAACACTGAGGTCAGGCCAGGTAAATTTTTAATTGGCGTTCCAAATTGAGCCATCTGTTAGAAATAACAGTGTTTATTGTGACTTTCATATATGCCAATTGTGATCTGATATTGAATAACTATAAATGTAGTAATACACTTTATATATATATATATGTATATATATACACTTCAAGTATGCACAGTTTTTTTTTCTGAATCTTCAGTGTTACTTGTTATATATTTTAGTCTAAGTGATTTTAACAAATCAGATTATGAACCATCTTGGTCTGCCCCAATTCAAACATTATAGCCAGATGAATTATTTCAACTCAATTGGGTTTTTGTAAACCCCAAAGTGCACCAAGGCAAAGCACTTTGAGTGGTTCAGTAGTGAATATATATATTTTTATGGAGGTAATCATTAAGAAATCACTTATGTACAGTAATGTACTTGAATTAGTATGAGCTATTTGCACATAATTCGATAATGTGATCGATTCCACTTTAGGATTCAACCTAATAGTAGTTGAACTCTTCCATCTCTGAAGAATTAAGTGGTTTAACAACATGTCTAAGAGAAGAAATAGATCAAAATACACTATCCATATGACTTCCAGTGATGTTTTACCAGTCATAAATATTAAATATAATAATTATTTATAAATTATAATGACATATATTATTAGAAAAATAAGCCAATTATATTAGCAGTAATTGTATATAAAGTTTGTGGCATTTAGAGAGCTGCATCTTTGTTTGAACACCTGAGGAATGTCCTTTATTCAGAGATTTCTGCAGCAGAGGCTACTAAATGAGCAGGGATGGCAGAAAAGTGTTGATTCCTTTCCCAAGCACAAAAGGCACACACTGGAAGGGAGCAGGAGTTGTAGGGGGTTGGCAGGAGCAGCATTTTCCTGGCAGCCTTTGTGACCCTTGTTGTGCCCTCACAGCACCAGAGAACATCTGACTCTTGCAGAGGGCAGAGAAGTGGATGGATGACAGTGATGAACTGGTTTCCCTGCTGACTAAAATGGATTGTGTTCTCTCTCTGCAAAGAGAAACTTGTGCTTGTCCATGTTTTCTTTGTTTTGACTCAGAAAAAAGCCAGATCCTGGGTGGTTATTTGTTTTTGAAGTACAACCCAGTTCCTCCAGTGACACAGCTGCCCGGGGTGTGGGGCCTTGGAGCAGCACCCAGAGGGCTGCGAGCTTTGGGCACCATCTGTAGTGGCTTCCTGTGTCCATGGCAGCCAGAGCCACCCTGGAGCCATCAGCTCTGCTCCTGCCACTGCATCCCACATCCCCAGCAGGGAGCAGAAGGCTGGGCCTGCCTTTGGCAGGAAATGGCCTGGCTCTCTCCAAGGCT
Organism: Sinosuthora webbiana; assembly: GCA_013397395.1. NCBI lineage: Eukaryota > Metazoa > Chordata > Aves > Passeriformes > Sylviidae > Sinosuthora > Sinosuthora webbiana. The sequence continues at coordinate 1,235,122 of VXBN01005084.1, forward strand.
TTGCTGGCTGGCCGGCCGAGGGGTGAGTGAGATCCCCCTCAGGAACATCTCTGTTCTCTTGGGCCACCTCAGCCTTTTTAAGGACTGCTATTTGCCTCTTCTGAAACAAGTCCTGTTCAGCCCCTCAGGGCTGTAAGCTGCTATGGAAGGATGGGGAAGTTCAAATTTTCCTGCCATTGGTGTCATCAGAGCCCAACATTGCTCAGACATGAACAGGCTTTGGTACCACTGCTGAGTCATTCTCTGGGTTTCCACAGGTGACACTTCCTCACTTTGAGATTGGCCACGAGCCTGGATTACAGAGGGCAGAATTAACTTGTTTTTAGGTTAGTGAAGCCCAGCTTTAGCTGAGCTTATTAGCTCAGTGTTAGTTGTGTTTAAAACAATTGCTTTAATTTTTTACTAAACACATTATGTGTGTATGCATGTTGTTAATTCTGCCATAAAGATTATGCAGAATCCTTGGATTAGGAGCTGATTAAGAACCACTAAAGTGCCAGATCTCTGGGTAAGGTATAATGAATTATTCATGCTGTTATCCTAGTGCAATCACAATAATGTCTTGTGCTAATTAGCAGGTGGATGGGCTGACACAAAGTCAGGAATGCCTAAGAGATATTTTATTCCACCTATATTCTGATTCCTCATGATAAATGTATTTTCTGACCTTATAATTTATTTCTTACTCAGTAGAAACAATTCCTATTTTTCTCTCTGTTATTTCAGCTTTTGTTTTTTTGAAATCAATTACTGTTTTAGGGCTTACTAGCCTGAGAGCTGAAGCTTTTAACAGCTTCTGGGACAGCTGCTGGAAAGCTTTACTATTATTCCTCACTGTAATACTTTGTCCATATTGGTGAGCTGCATGTTACCATTGCTTCTGTTACGTGTGATCTTTGTTGTCTTGTATCAGTCAGAGCAGAATTTGTCTTATTTTTAATTAACACAGAACTTGTGCACTTGTAAAGCATGGCACTTACTGTAGGAATGAATTAGATATTTGTGCATATTAATCTTTATTACTCAAGGCAACACAGTTTATAACAGATTTTTTTTTGCTTGGTCATTAGCCATTACTCTATATTTTCCTCTTTCTTCCTTTTAAGTAAATTCTCAGCATTTTGTTTTACTTAATGTTGGCATTTATCATTGTTCATCAAAGGGATTTATCAGAAATCAAACAAAAAGACATTATCTTGTATTTTGCCACAGTTTCTTAAAAATCCCTAGTTTTTGAAATAAGACTGCAGCCTGAAGCATAGCTTAATGCAGATATTTCAGTCTCACAGCTCAGCCTGAAAAAACCCCAGCCCACAACCCAAACAGTCCTCACCACCTATTTCCCACTTGTTTTCTTCTCAAGCAGTTATTTTCCTTCATTTTGTGCTGACCCTGCTGAGCTTTCCTTCCACTCCCCTGCAGAAATAATTCTGGTAACTTCATGAAGATGGAACTGGTTTGTGAGACCTGTTGGTTGTACAGGAATGCCCAGCTCAGCCTGACTTTTGTGTGAGATGTGCAGCTGGCTGCCCCATGAATATCTTTTGATTTAGGGAGGAAGTGTATGAGGACAGAAGAATAACTTGGGGGAAACGCTGCTGGCCCTCTTTGTGTCTGTCTCTGGTGTTTGCGTTTCTGCTCATCAGCAGCGTGAGATATTTATTCTCCCTTTCCTCTCCTCCTCCTCCCCTTTTCCTGTTTCTCTCCCTCGGCCACCACATCCTTCCTAGTGCTGCTTATCTCTGAGAATTTTTCTTCCCTCTCTCAGTTCTCACTCTGCTGTGTGTGATTAAGCACCTGGAACACTTCCAACCTGATGACTGCAGGGTTTTGCAATGAAACCCCTTGGAGATTTACTGAGTGGGCTACTCTGAAGGAGCTGGACTTTATGAGCCCTAATGCCTGCCTTTGTAGAGACTTGGAAAGTGCTTGGCATATTAAATGCATTGTTGCTATCTGAGTAACAGCAACAATCTGCATGAGGTCTTGAGGTACAAAAATGTTTCCTTGTGACAAACTGTACAAAGTCTTTCCTATAGGAATGTGCTTTTTCCTTTGTGCTGGGCTGTCCAGACAGCTGGGCTGATGGGCACTGCTGCCAGGGACTCGAGAGAGTCTGTGGGTTAGTCTGGGACAAAGATCTCATCTACAGCCATGCTCAAATTAGGTTTCTAAACTTCACATTATTTGAAGTTTGGGTCTGAATAGACCAGCTGGGGTTCATCTTCACTTCAACTGTAAGAAACAAGATTTTTTTAGTAGAAGATGTCACAGCTGCAACCCTGCATTGCTGAGCTGCAATGTTACAATCACAATCCCTACATCTGATTCTTTCTGCATGAACTCCATCTGAAAAGAGTGGTGGAGGGCAATCACTGTGCTGAATAAACTCTACTAAGGTTTTGCTTTAGAGAGACCATGTGAGGATGCCTTACTGGATGGTGGATAGAAAACCACTGTGTGATAGACCTGAAAGCTTCCTCAGGAACGTTGCCCAAAGCTTTTAGCCTGCAGGCTGTCCTCAGAAGGCAGAGCTTTTTGTTACTTTATCTTGCACTCAAGGCTGTGTACACGGATAAAACACTGTGTATCAATAATGCTGGCCTTTTATTGCCAAGAAGCTTTTTCCCAGGGGTTTTATAGCCATTTAACATAAAGCTGGCAGTAACATCGTCTGCTGGCTGAGACTGGCCAGAACTAAAACAGGATTGAATGCAGAAAGGGTATTTGTACTCAGTAAATTCAAATATTTGGGAGTGTTACAGAATTGGAAGAAGATCTAGACAATTAAAAGGAAGGGACACTCTTCCATCTTGGTGAGGATCTGATGGAGTTTTCAGTAAAAGGAAAACACATTTTCATATGTCAGCTGGCCAGGTTCTTATTATTGTGACTTCAAGTACAAAGAACAGAAGGAAAAGGGCAAAGGAATCTTCTCCTCACACCCTGTACAGGTGTGGCAGCAACAACTGGTTATTGGCATTGCTGTGACAGAGCAATGGTAATCAGTCAGAGAATGGAAATACATTAGAAAATGTTCCTGTATATTCTGTGCAGTGTGATTTCCCTCAGTGTCTCTCTGGAGATTTCTGACAGTTTCTTCTGGATTGTCAGAAGTCCCTTCAGTAAATCAGTGTTTGAGCCATGCCTAAACTTCCTGTGACCATGCATGCTTTGCTTCAGAATCTCTGACCTAAATAACGTATTAGAGATTATAGAATTAAGATTTTTAAAAAACAAATCACAGTTCAAATTACTTAAAATTTGTCCTTTTTTGTCTTCTGGCTGCCCTTCAATCTGTCCATCCATTCCTTTACCTTGCACCTAACCTTGTTACAAAGTTCATCTTTTTTACCTCAAGTATCTTTTATCCTGCTCTTTCCTGAGCCCTCTTTTGTCCTTTCTGACCTATCTTCCCACTTAAAATACTTTCTTCCTGGCCTCATGGAGCATTGCCATGGTGACCACATGACATCACTGCACTGGGAGCAGTTGCCAAGGAAACCATGTGATGTCATTGCACTGGAGGCAGTTGCCATGGTTACTGAGTTGGCTGAGGTAACTGGGAAAAAGGGTTTGTCATCTGACGGGTGCCAGGAAATGTTCCCATAAACTGCAATAGAGACTTTTATTTATATTTTTCTGTTCCAGGGAGGGCTGCCTGTGACTCAAAGACCCCATTGCTTTATGCCCTGTAACGTTCTCCTGCTGGGCTCTTTCCATTGGTCTCTGGGATCTTGCCCACCTGTCTCCACTGTTGAATGTTGCTGTGAACATCAAACCACAATAAAATGGAGAGAAGCTGTGTTGTCCTGTGGTTCTGCATAAGATGGGATTGCAGTTTCTATTGCTCTTTGATTTTTCCTCTTTGGTTCCCTTGGTTTCTGAGATAAATAGCCCAGCCCAGTATTTATCCCAGCAGACATCTGAGGTGCAGTAACAGTAAATGCCACACCAGGCTCTGTGCGTGCCTGTAATTTGTTTTCCACTTCTTTCCTACCTTTCCCAATATTTATTTCATCACTGCTGACATGTACCTGTCTTGTTTTAATAATGCCAGCAGTTCCCAGAAACGTCCTATGTGAATGGTGAAGCAGAGGTTAAATAAAAAGTAGGAGGCAGCTATTAGAGATGAGAAAGGTATGTAAGAACACGTTTAGTGTGTTTGTGATTCCTGTAAGGATGTGGGGATGTAAACAGTGGTTAGCACTGTTTGTGATGTGCAGATCTGTACCTCTGGCAGCATTTGTGTATGTACATAAACATACATGCAATTGCTCTATGGATAAATAAATAACTTTTTATGAAATAGCTTTTCCAAGCTTTCTGCAATTTGAGTGAATTACATGTCTAGGGCATGTTAATCAAGTCGTGCATGTGTAAGTGTGACTGCCTCCACATCTCAAGTAAAGTCTCTGCTCTCAGTACCCCTGCAGATGCTCTGGAGTTCACTAGAAACTAGTTAAAACTTCCCAGTGAAGTTCATGGAATGAGCCATTCTTTGGCCCTGGTGTGTGCAGTCATCATCTGAAAACCTAAATCCTTACAATTACTGTGGAGCTGCAAACAGGAATGCAGTCAAAGGAGCTTTGGAGAGGGCTGATGTCAGACCAGGTAACAGTAATTTATCACCTGAACTACTGACTGAAATCCAGGGCTCCTGAAATTTTGGGGGGAGGCTGGAATGGAGGTGGCAGCTCAGCTCTGGCAGAATTAAGAGGAAAATCCAGAAGAGGGAATGTAAGTTCATTGGGCAGGGAACAGAATTTCCACTTGGGTGTGGGGAGAAGCAAGGGGATAGAGGTTGGGGGTTTTGATGTTTGTTCATTCTGGATTCCCCTCCTTATGCTCTACAAATACTGTTTATTTGTTCAGCATACTGAACAGAGCAATCTCAGTCTTTGTGCCAGAGTAACTGTAAAAAAAAGTTGTGCGTCATACCTGAAATCACTGAATGTCATTTTGATCAGATGGCAAAGAACAGAACAGCTCACAGAGGGGGAAAGCAGCAGCCAGCCCGTGCTCAGGTGTTCCCAACAATCAGGTGAGACATGAATAGTCACTTGTGCTTCAGATCTGTGTGTAAATCCTTCAGTTCTAGTTTGAAAACAGTGTTTAGTTAATCAACATGCAATGGTGGGGTTTGCAAATGAGGCTCTTCTGTTCATGGTGAGCCAAGGGAATTGCATCACTGTAAAATATGTGTCAGTAATCATGGCCTTTCCTGGGCTTTAATGGACTGGGACAGCCTTGCAGTTACTAGTCTGGGATGCTGCTGAATCTGTAATTGAAGGGATATTTGATCCTGCTATTAATGGCCACTTGTGTTACTTTTTCTGTTAACTGAGCTTCAGAATGACCTCTGAACTCAGGTTTGTTTTATTTCAACACTCTACCTGGCAATGTGAGGTTATTGTATTTAAGTACATTTTAAACATTTATGTTTGGATGACATTTACTGGTAAAATATGAGAAAGCAAGCAAGAAACTAGACTGTGTTTGTTTAACTGTCAGGGAGGTGTGGGAAAAGGTTGGTAGAGCTTATGGGATTTTGGTAAATTTTACCTGAAATCCACATGTTTATGATTCATATTCCAGCTTTTCCTGTCTTTGGATTTTCACCAATGTCAGGTTTCTGTAAATATTTAAATAATAATTGTATGCTGTGCCATAGCAGTACTGGAGAGGCCAAGTAGTGCAGTATTATAGATTTATTTTCCACTAGTGTGAAGCACTTGGGGTTTGTACGTGGTGAAGTTCTGTGAGCAGCAGTGGAGGTGGTTCGTGGTGCTGCAGGACAGACAGTCCTGTGAGAGCTCAGCTTTTGCTGACTAATGCTTCCATCTGCTGGAGAAGTTTGTTTGCACAGTAGTCATTCTGTACTGCGCTCAGAGAAATAAAATCTTGCTCATTAAACCCCCAAGGATTTAGTGATCATTAGTTACTATAACAAAACAAGTTCCTCTGGGATTTTAAGCAGTTAACACAAATCACTTAGGTGCTCTGGAGCTTTACATCTAAAAGATGGAACCCTCTGCCTACCTGGAATCAGTCCTCCTATGTTGTATTCTAAAATATCAGAACTTACACAGCAGTAATGTAAGTTAAAGTACAGATTCTGCAAACATCTCCCCAGTGGGTGATTTTGTGACTTGTGACTCAAACTGGTGCTTTCCCTGAGAGACTGCAGGGGCTGTGGGGCTGTCCCTTGGCACTTCATGGCCAAGCAGGGTGGGGCAGAGACCCATTGGGACAGGAGGGACTTTAGTGCTGGGGCTGGAAAGTCCACTCAGAATTATTTACACTGCCACAGTACATCAGGATCTGTGCTCCCAAAGCGTATTTGTGAATTGTGGAATTAACTTGTTTTGCAACAAACTTGAGAATTTTAAATAAAACTTGTGTCTGGAGACACTGTAGTCCAGCTACCAGAGAACTTCCCAGCCCAACTTTCTCTCCTTAATGAGTTATTTTCTCATTTTTTCCTGCAAATCCATTGATTTACTGGAAGAACAGCATGAGATGGTTACTCTACCTTTGCATTATCTTTTTATTCTTTTGGGTTGTGTAGGAAAAGTGTGCAAATAAAAAAAAAACCCACCCCAAAACCATAAAATTTGTGGAGAACAAATCTGCTCTGTGCTACTCATTATTTATGACAGTGTTGTTAAGAGTAATGATATCAGAACACCTTTGGACTTGATACAGTGCCATTACAAATAAATACAACATTCTTGTGTTAGATAAAAAATGTCACTTTATAAAGATAAAATTAGATATAAAGTAAATTAGAAAGTATATATAAAAATTATAAGCTTATATATTAGATTACATGTACTAGTTCAGATAAATTTTAGAGAAATTCATAAAAATGCATGATGAATGAATTTACATAAAGATGTAGATTCTTATCTATAGTATAATCCTATATGAAGATTACACACTGTGGCATGTTTATTTATATTTATTTAAATGCATTTATTCAATCAACAATAAAAAAGGACAATAAACAATAAAAAGGACAATAAACAATAAATTCAGAGCACCTTGCCCCTGCCTCCCTGCAATCTCTGCAGTTCTGTGCCCTTTGGGATCATCATTTCACTTGATAAAAATCACGAATTGTGCATGTGAAAGTTTGACTTGGCCTTCAGCAGCCAACCCCGTGGAACACATCAGCTCCATCTCCTTGAAATCCTTGGGCCCCACAGGGCAGGTGACATTTGGATGTTGGACTTGCCTGTGCAAAGACCACCAAGTGTGCTTTGCTTTAAGGCAAGGACTTGGAACCAGGATCCAACACCAAAAAAAGGGATGGAGTTTAGGGACCTCATGGTTTTAAAATTACAAGAGTGGTAGGAAACACAGACTTTAGATCTGCTTTAGATTTGCTTCTACTGCTAAGGAAAAATAATTCAAGGTGTCTTTCACTGATGACACTTATATGTTTTGTGAATAAGTTGATCCCATATGCTGTGGGTTTGTGCTTTTTTTGAAAATAAACAGCTCAGTTTGCCTCTAGGCAGCAAATATTCTGCTCTGAGTGTTGAGAATGTGGGAAACAAATTTGTGAATGGTGGGAACACTGCAATCATCATTTGTGTGGACAAATAGCTACTGTTTACCTTAGCAGCCATCAGAAGCTATCTTTGAGTAGGATTAATTGAACTGGATGTGCAGTTCAAAAAAGTCATATGGAACCCAGAGGCAAAACTTTAAGCAGTTAATGTTTTCCTTGTGTTGTTACTTCACTTGCAGGAGCAACAATATCTGAAGCTGCCATTGGTAGTAATTTAATAAAGAGGATTTTATTGGATTAAAAAGCCCCCAAAAACCACAACCCCTCAAAAAACCAACCCCCCAAAAACCAAACAAATGCAGGCTGTCCATCCATCATGTTATATATGCAAATAAAGGCAGAAGTGCTTTTCCCTGAATGCCCATGCAGGAGCACATTCCGTTGCTGATGTCTGTGCTTTCATCCTCAGAGTATTTTGGCAGTCAGTATCTTTATGGCTCACATACCTTAGCAGGCTGTAACTCACACCTGCAAGTCTCTGCACAGGGGGCTTGAATTTCTTTTTGCTACCTCTGAACTGAGATGAAGCTACTTACTCTCCTTCTTAATGGATGCATTTGCTCTCGCTGCTTCAAAATGTTTTCTCAAGAAGTTATTCATAATTTAGTATTTAGCCAATTGTCAATTCTTAATTTTCATTAAGAATCTACTCAAAGTGGCCTTAATTGCTTCTTTCATGATGTCATAATTTTGGACAGTGCCATGTCCCAGGGAAATGATGTTTTCTATGTGCTTCATGTAGGATTGTAACCACAGAGATGTTGGGATGTTGTGTTGAGGGACATGATTCAAATCATAAATTGCCATAAAGTTTCAGAACCAGTTCCAGCAGGTGAAGAGCATGAATGCAAAATTGTCACCCTGGTTGTCAGTGATCAGATTCACAGGAACTGATGACAAATTTCTCATTGGATAAAGTAATAGGCAGCAAATGTTTTTCCCTGAAAAATGTATTTATACCACATTAAGCACAGTAATGCTCCTTAACTTTGGAGATAATCTTGTTTATTTTAAAGGAAGAAAAGTGTCTGTGTGTGTACAGGAGGAGGGAGAGGGTGAGTATTGATTTGAGCAGTTGAGTCATGGAAATCAATTTACTTTTCAGTTCCTGGAGGGTGGCATTGCAGTTGGTGGTTCGTGACTGCCTTATCCTTTGTGTCATTGATGGGGCAGAGAGCAATTCTGTTCTCAAGCAGAAAGTTGCTGTGCCTTGGATGCTTTGTTCAGCGGGGAATAATGATTTGTTTCCAGTGATTAAATGATGTCAGCAACATTCACAGGTGAAACCGTGGCTGATGGAGCTGTTTGCAAGCTTTCTAGATGTTGTCTTCTCTACACTTTTGTGATTATAGCATACCCTGAGATGGAATGGACCCACAAGGATCATTGATTCAAAGTCCTGGCCCGGCACAGATTTCCACCCTGTGCCTGAGTGTGTTCTCCAAATGCCTCTGGAGCTCTGGCAGGGTTGGCACAGGCTCTGTTGGACGGTGTCAAGGCTGGTTTTCAGTCTCATTCTATTCCATCTTGGGGAGCAGCAAACAGAGGTAATTTTTTTTTTTAACATTCTAGATGTTCAGTGATGCTCAGCTGGGTGCAGAAGCAGTTGGGGAGTCCTGATTACACTGATGGAGCCCAAGGGGAGAGAAACAAGACAGGGTTCTCTGCCTACACAAGCTTGGCCTGATGTAGCAGTTTTTCTGTCTTCTTTCCTTCCCTGTGCCACCTGTACTGGTTCAGTGCATGCCTCATCTATTCATGTCAATTCTGTTCAGTCTGATTTGCAAGATGTCTCTCATACTAATTGTTCCATAGTAAGTTTTGGTGTTCCTTCCACCTTCTTTTCTCCTCCCTATCTATTAGGTCTTGTTTCCACGTGTTTAATAATCCTTTTGTTGTGTTCCTTGGTTCAGATGCAACAATAGAATACTTTTTCCATGTTTGGAAATGTTCCTTTCTAAGTTTCTGGTTGCTTTAATAAATAAGCCAAACAAATGAGCACTGATTGTAACTTTCCTCTTATTTTTGGTCCTGATGCCAATGGATGTCAGCCTCCCTTGACTCTGAGCACTGCATGGATTACTGGTTAGTAAATGTTTTCAGGTGCTTATGGATCACATGTTTGTGCTCTTTACTACTTGCTTTCGCTACTATGTGAATGACAATCTGAGAACATAAACGAGTTAATTTCCTGGTACTTTGTGTTAGAGGTTCAATGTTCCACCCCTTTTACCTTTGCTGTTTTCATAGTGTTAGCAAGGTTGGAGCCAGCCAAGATTTATATGGTGTTGAGTAGGTTACTTTTTTCCATGGACGTGATAGCAAAAAAAAAGTCTTCATCTCCTATAACTAAACCTTTCCAGACTTGTGCATGGAGCTTTTTGTTGTGAAGCTAAATGTTAGAAGTGTTTAAGAATGGCACAGAGATGATCTCTGCTGACTTCAGCCATGGGAATTGGCTGTGCCTGTGCATATCCACCACAAGCCTGTTTTTTTCACTGGTACAGTTTGTGTAGTTTAGGATTTCTTTTCTGTGGATGTGGGATACCCTCCTGTGGATCACAAAGCATGTTAAAGTTCTGTGACAGTCTGCAGCCTCTTTCCTCTAACAAGTTGTTCTGTAGAAAAACATGAAATAAAATAAGTAACTTGTTTTTTCTCCAAGGTTTCTTCAGGATAAACTGCAGTGCAGCCTTACTGGACAAATTTAATTCCTGATATATAATTCTGCTTTTTTTTTTTTTTTTTT
>VXBN01005084.1:1245475-1303445 GCA_013397395.1 Sinosuthora webbiana
TTTGTTTTTTAAATTGTAGAATATTGAAGTGGATAACCAGGGAGTTAATGAAATTTACTGATGTAAAAAAGTGAAAACGGTCTTTGCATGAATAAGGCCTTAGATAATACAAGCAGGACCCTGCAGCTGGAGCACCTTTATAAAGACTGGGGAAGGCTCTTCTCCTCTGCCAGTGTGGTCCTTGCTTTGTCAAAGGGTAGATCCACCCTTCTGAATTCATAATGTTTTAGAAACCTTATCAGCAGGGATCTCTGGCATGGTCCTGTACAAAGCTCATGTACAAACCTTATTAAAAAGCACATGATGTGTTTGTTGCCAAGGAAACATAAGCCATTAAGCTCTGGGAACATAATTCATAAAAACAAAATTTTAGCTATTAACATCTACTTTCCCCATTAGTGCCATGAAACCTCCATGAAACAGCCTTGCAGTCTCCAGCTAATGGATGTGACATAGCTGGGAATGAGGAGGGAAAGGAGGAATTGCAATTCACTGAGCTCCAAGTGTGGCTGGAGTGAGGAGAGTGCAGGACTGGGGATGTTCTCATCTCTGGGGTTCATCCCACTCCTGTTACTGTTCATTATCAATCACATCAAAGCCAGGTCTTTGCTGAGCAGGGAAAGATCAGGCCTGCATTTTCCTACAGTGTATTCAGAATATGAAAATGAAAATTAGGAGTGGGAAAGGAAAAAGTGAAGTATTTTGTATTGGTTTCAGATTCAATATCACAGTAATTTTAATTTTTGTTTCTCTGGAGTTAATGTGTGTATTCTGTTATAATTAGCTAACTCACAATGGGTTTAACATGAATTGTGCTTATAGATAGCATTTTTAAATTGTTGGTTTGTTTAGGTCCTTCTCAATTTGTTCTTAAAATCTAGAAGCTGTATTCTTCCTCTTCATCCTTCTCTTTTTAGGAATTAAATTGGATTCATTCATATTTTTTTCATCCTAATACTGCAAAGCACTGAGAAATTTCTTGTGAAGAATCCACTGTGGCTACACAGGTGTTCTGTGCCAAAATTCCACTGTACTTGTGTTCTAGGAAATATTTCTAGCAAAAAAAAAAAAAAAAAGAGAGAAACAAAGTGGATGTAGTTCAATTTTTGCCTGGTCTAAGCTGTTAATTGCCACTCCCAAGTGCTGTCCAGGATCACAGTCAGGATCCCAAGACTGGCCTGAGTTAGTGTTGACACCTTGCAGTCATGAGTGTTCAGCTTTGGGATCAAGAAGCCAAAGTGAACTCAGGGGTCATTACTGCACTTTATTCTCAGCCATTCCACTGATGTTGAACCATCATTTCTGTATTTGAGAGCAGAATTAACATTGCTGTCTGAAAAAAGTGCTGAATTTACTGTAATGGGGTAAGGCTTATGAATCACTGGGATATGTAGGCTCAGTCTGCAAGTCATCCATCAACAATTTAGTGTAATAAATCAGTTACAGTCAGTTGATGAAGTCCATTGCCAGCTTTGCCCAGAAGTTATTTGGGCACCTCTCCTGCAGCTCTGAGCTGAACAAATGGTGATTAGGAGCTCCCAGACTTTGCCCCCACAGCCCTGGTGTGGTTTCAGTTCAGCTCACATGCAGTTTCTGCTCAGATTAGTCACAATGGAGTGTGGCTCTGAGGGGCACTCTGCTTTCTCCAGTGTGTGATGGGACTTTGCCTGATGGCAGCCTCAAGGATTTGGCAGTGAGTGACTAGTAAAAAAATGAGTATATTACACTATTTACTATTTCAATTGTGAGAATGTGTGTCAAATCTCTGACTTGTGACCCTGTGATAGTAGACCTGAGTGCAGAGATGAGTTGTCAAACAGTCTTGTACAGTAGGGTAGACTTAAAAAAAGGAAATATGTCAGGGATCTCTTGATAACATCATTTAGTTTGAAGTGGGCCTCCAGAGAACATGAAGGGCAAGGCTACTTTCAAAGGTAAATCAGCTGCTCAGGGCCTTCCTTGCTCGATCAGATTTTGAAAACCTCTAGGAACAGAGATTTCTGTCTTTCTAGACAACCTGTTTCAGGACTTGAGCACTTGCACTGAGTTTTTTTCTCTTCTATATCCACTCGTGCTTTCTCCTGCCCCAATCTGTGACCATTGCTTCTTGCCCTTGCACTGTTATCTCTAAGAAGTGTCTTTATCTTACATGTAATTGCCCTTGAAATGTTTGATTACAACAGTTGGATTCCTCTCCCAAACCATCTCTTCCCGAGGCTAAACACACTCAGACCCTCAGCCTCTCCTCCTGTGCCGTGTGGTGCAGGCCCTTCACTCTTTAGTGACCCTTCCCTGAGCTCTCTCCAGGTTTTCAGGGTCACCCTGGGGACAAAGAGCCCAGGGTGGGACACAGTGTCCCGGGGGCTGCCTCAGGAGTGTGAGCAGGGCTCCCTGCCCTGGCTGCTCCCTGTGCTCTGCCGGTGCACAGACATTGCCATTGCAGTGTTGGTGCTTGCTGTTAGCACAAAGGGATGTCCTCAAATGATCTGTGTCCTGATATCCATGTGTTTTCCTCTGCAAAGCAGGAAACCAGGACAATTGTATAACGCAGAAGTTTGTGAAGAAGTTTGTTCTTTGATATTAGCTTTTTTCCAAGTTCAGTGTCAGGAAAAACACTGAGCTGCTGCAAGGACACTTGAGCTTCATGAGTGCCTGGATGCTGTACCAGTTTTGATCTCCCATTCAAACACAGTGTGCCAGGCTGTGGCAAAAAGCATCCTGAGACTGGGAGAGACAACATTTCTGTCACTCTGGGGACTCCAGTGCTTATCTGGCAAAACAGCAACCAGCATGGAGCAGGGACTAAGCAGGGAGAGGGGAAGCCTTGAAACCTGGGCCTGCACTGCACTGTTTTCAAGCAGTTTGGGACCTAAAATCTGCCAGCACAATCTGGGAGGTGACCCCAGCCATGTGGGCATTTCTTGGCCCATTGTTATGGATGCACAAGTAATAGTAACAGGCTTCCTTTGTGCAGCTGTAGGGAATTACCTCTAGTGCTCCCACCTCTGGCAGTGAAGGTGTCCCCTCCTGTCCCCAAAATGTTGAAGAAGTTTCTCCTGATGGATGTTATTTAACAGTGATTTGCTCACAAAGGTCACCTTGGCTCTGACATGGTCTGAGGCCATGAGGGATTCACTGAAGCATCTGATCCTGATGAAAAGTCTTACATGGTAAAAAGAGTCTCCTTTCTCTTACTGCCAGTTGTTCTGGACTCTTAAGGAATCATTAACAAGTAGTAAAATTATAGCCACTCTAAATCACTTTGGTGTCCTGTGATTGTACAACAATGATTATTATTCTCTACCCCTTGTGATCTCCTTGGAGAAAGTACAATATAAATACTATTTCAGTCATGTGAGGTCATTTCTAGTGTAGGAACATGTAAAAGTAGCTTTTTATGTGTTTCCTAATTTGGATACTCAGCTTTCTTATAGAAACTCCTATTACTCCTAGATAGGAAATCTCTTAGAATTTTTCAAACTGGCAATAAAGTGTAAAAAGAAATGTTTTAGAATGTGGAAAAAATTCCAGCAAGTTACAAATATACAGTTTTTCAGCAAACACACATGCTAGTCCTCTGACAACTGAAAGGGCCTCACTGGTATTGTCATCAAATTATTTTTTTAAAAATTAATGTGTGATTTGCTTGCTCTCTAAAGTATTGAAATAAAATTTTATCTGCGAGCACAAATGAAATCTCAGACTCTTAACTGTGCCTCTGGGCTACACCCAGAGTGTTCTGGAATGTGCATCTCCCATTCTATCTGTGATCTTTGCAAGATGTTCCCTAAACATTCACTCTCCTTTTGCATGAGCTTAAGGGAGGACCACTGACATTTGAGGAGTTAGAAGAGATTTTCGCTCTCCTGGGACAGATCTCTCAGAGCAGATTGTGAGCTTGTATTCCAGTGGGATGTATTCCCTCTGCATGTGATCTGTCTGGATGGTGTGGAAGCTCCATCTTGCCTGGGGTGACTTCAGTCCTCCCCCTGATCTGCTCAGCTCAGTCTTACAGTCCTTAGTGCAGGTTCCGATAAACAGTATCCTGATGGTATGAAACTTCTTAACTGATGCTGAAAAATATGTTCCAAATTTTACACACCCTTCTTAAACATAGTGTACTACACGGTGTAACTGCATCTGAATCACCCCAGTCCCACACCTGCAGGGTTGTGAAAGTGCAGAGCTTTTCAAAACTCTCCACCTTGTCCCTCTGCAAGCAGGTACAGAGAGCCTGTCATCAGCGCTAATCCTCCCGCCCAGCTCCCACCCTGTTCACACTCCCAGCCTGTACTGTGAGCAAGGCTGCCAAAAGCTTTATTCCATGGTCCTTGTTCCTGATAGATCCACATATGGATTTTATGTGCTGTGCCAGTGTATGGGGGAAAAGCAGGAATTATTCCTGTAGGTACAAGAAACAGAACAGGAGTAGTTGCAGCACAAACTGGACGTAGTTCTGACCTGTCCTGTGGATCCATCACAGATCCTGCTGGGCCCTGAGCTTCCTGGCAGCTCAACAGGTTGTCAGAGCTATCCAAACCCACAGGAGCTTTTTCTTTCAGCAGTATGACTTGGAAAATAGGTGTTGTTATATTCTGCTGCTAAAGCTGTTCTTTATTAGGCTGTTATTGATTTCCCACTCCTAATTGCTAATAGTACCCTTCTCTGGCTTTAAAGAAGTAAACTGGAGGTGTGGAGTCCCCATAAAACCAAGATGACTTTTATGAGGGATCTTTTGGAGTGGGTGGGGAGCAAGGGAAAATGGAAAAGCATTCCAAGGATTTCTCTGTGTTCCTTTAGTACTGGTATAATTATGCAATATGTGGATGTGTCATTGTTTGCATTTAACACTGTTGAGCTGAATTGGTGTATGATAGTAAATGTGATTCTAGGCTGTAGCTATAGATTGTGCCATGGATTGGATGGAGGAAAAATATTGCTGTAATGACTGGTTTGGGTAGAAATGATAATTTTGTATCAAATCTTGGAGCAAGAACCTGGCACCACTGAAGAGAAACAAAAAAGGATACGATGCTGAATTTTTAGTTGCTTTATGGTAATCCTGGGATGGCAGGAATGCACAGAACTGCTCCAGGAGGTTTTCTCCCTGAAGAACATTTCTGGTGGAGAACATCCATAACTGAGCCCCACTGTCACCCCCTGTATCCCTCGGCTCTGGTTTGGGGAATACCGGCTCCTCCAGTCAGTCGGGCTTTCTGCCCCTGGCAGCTCACAGATAACAGGGAAGATACGGCTTTTGAAGCGACTTTATTCCTAAATATTCTCCTCCTTGTGCCTGAGTGGCGCATTCTTAGGCGTAATCAGCCTCTGTGCTCCTGCAACAAAGGGGCAGGTGGCTCGAACTCTGGGAATGCTGATGGTCCTCGACTGCTGCCTCTGCTTTGAGCACCGCTGCAAATCAGTGCTCTGGGCACCGTTTGAAACGTGAGGTTTAAAACATCAGCGACCTGCCTGCAGCACGGCTTGGCCGTGCCAGAATGGGGGAGCTGATTTGCCTCAGCGTTTTGAAGAGTTTCCTTCCCGTAAAGAGACTATTATATTTAATTATCAGTTTGTGTGTCCCGGTGTAGCTCCTGACATCACAGTGTGAGGAAATAGATCTCACTGCACGTGTAAAGAGCAAGTAGGAGTTTTTTGATGTTCTGCTGTCAGTAAACACTCATCTAAAAATGTAAGCAACCGGCTTGTGCCTCAGTATCAAAATGCAGGAAACATCCACACCCATCCATGGGTCACCTCTCATCCTGTCCTGATGTGATACATGTGGAGAAATCGTCACCTAAATGCACACACAGACTGAAGTAACATCGGTTTAATGGAGAAAACCATTGATACCTGAACTATAAATCCTTTCAGAAATGTTCTTCTTTCTACAAAATAACATTTAAAGTCTATCCAAAGACTGCATCACACTTATTTTGGGGGAGGTACCTCTGCACAAATGTACCTGCTAATTTATTGATATTTTTTAGTTTTCAGATGTCAGCATATTTTTCACACTCTTCATTATTGCCGTTTCCCTCCTTTCTTTTTCCAACACTAATCTGTGTATAATCTGTTTTGTTGTTGGTTGGGTTTTTTGTTGATTTGTTAGCTTTTCCTTCCCCCTAGTAGGGATTTGTTTGCAGGCAATTTTTTTGCTTTTATCCTGACCAGAGACTCCTCAAAGAATATTTCCCTAGGTTCTTTCCAACAATGTTTTCTGGTCTCTCTTATTTTCAAGAAGCTTCATATATATTTTGTACAGTATTATTAAGATTTTGTCCCCATTTAACTTCTCTACCAAACACTTTACAAACACTTTTAACTGAAGAGCCCTTGGGCCTCTGTGGAGCAAATTGGACATTTATATTAGGCTGTGACATTAGTAGATTATGATATTTCCCCCCCACTTCACTTAGATTTCTTTAATCAAATTAAAGTGTCAGATACAATAAATAATAACATATTTGTTGCTGTTTATTGCTGTAAGGCAATCAGAACATACCCACAGAGGCTGAGGCTGGCTGTTGTTTAATTACGTTGGCTTTGAGAGAATCGAGTAGGACAATGAAGGCTTTCATTGGGTCTCCTGGAAAAGTGGAGAATTAATTCAGTGGAAGGGGCAGCAGCAGCTCAGCTCCTGTTCATTTCCCTCCCCTATTCTGTGCTGTTGAGATCCTGTTTTCCCTAAAGTGTTTCTGGAACATGAGTGTTCAAAATACTTGTGAGAGGGGATGCTGATTATGCAGCTCCTTTGCATAATTCCTTCTGTTATTTAGGTTTAGCAATAATAGAAGTGGCAGGCCAGCATGTATCCATCTCTAAAAATTGTTTTTCTGGACACATCACTTCAAGGGAAAGGGGAAATCCCAAGGAGGATTAGCAAGACTCTAATATATACAAAATATAATGGATTATATCATGAGGATAATGAATAATGTCCTGTGTTACTTAGTGTATTATTTATGAGATAATAATACTAATACTTCTATTTTAATGAGAACGCTACTCAACTGAGAAGTTGCTTGTGGGGATTAATCTGCCCTGCCATCAGTTGGCTAAATCTGGTGACAGCCTGCATTTGCTTTGGGGAGCAATTTTTAATCTGTTATTCAACTTTATTAGTCCCAGTGGAAATTTCAAACCCATCTCTTGCCATTAGTCCTCCCCTATTAACCTCCTTAAATATAAGAATTAATGAAACACTAATAAACCAAAAATAAATTAAATTATTTGCTGTCTTGGCCTGTCCTGTAGGAAGAATACAGCCCTGAGAGTGTTGTTTTTATAAGATTGGCAATGCTGGGATACTGCAGGGCTGAGTGTACTTAGTGATCACACAGAGATAATTGAATCAGTTGCTGCAGAAGTGAATGTATTTCCTTGCCTCATTTCTGTTGGTCTATCTGCATATAGACCTATTTTTATGTCCTCCGATATTTCTCCTCTGTAGAGATATTAATCAGAAAATTAGTCTTGAAAGTGTCCATTTTTGTTATCTCTTTTGTCTCTTGATAAATACGTGGGTTTGTTCATGTTTCTTAATCTGATCCTCTCAGTGAATAAGAATAGAATGACCTTGCTTTCATTCTGATAACCTTTTAGGAAAACACCTGTTTTCCTACTGATTTTTTTTTCTTCTATCTACATCATAACTGCTGGACTTCAATTCTTTTTTTGCTTTCAGTAATTCTTCTTCAATTGATTGCAACATTTTACTTTCCCACATTTTTGTCATCCTTCTGTGACTAATTCTTCTAATTAAAACCAGGTTTTGCTCACTTAATCAAGATTGCAGAAAGAGAAAAAGGACTTTTGGCATCAAAAAAAAGGTGTTAAACAATTCTTTAACTGCCACCCTCCATTATTAGAACCACTTTAGGAAAGCTGTGCTGAGAGCCTTTGATTTATATTTTGTCCACTTGCAAATATGAACTCTTTTCCAAGTTCACACTGCAGGATTAGGAAACTGTCAAAGCAGGGTAGAGAATCTACTAACATAGCATATGGCCTTTTGCAAATAAAATAACTGCAAATTTCTGTCTGTGTTTTTCTTCATTGCTTGTACAAAGGATGCCGTGTAAGTTAGCATTTCTGAAGAGCATCCCCACAGAAATGTGCTTGCTTTATCAAGAGATGTGGATGAATGCCAGGGAAGACTGGAGGAGTTCCTCCGTGGGAGGTACTTTGCATGCTGATGCATCCTTCCCTTTGTAGTTTATTTGCTTTACCATTGCTTTATCATTTGTCATCCTCAGGAGGAAGACTTGTACAGAAAAGTTTGTAAGAGACTTGGCTAAGTGCCAGTAGCTCTCCAATTTTCTGTGCTGCAGTTCCATTTCCTGAGGACAACACAGCGATTGCAGCTTCTACACAGTTCATGAGCTGCCCTGTGCCCCATCAGACAGCTGTGGCTGGTCACTGGGGAATGCAGATCCAGGACATTTATCCTGTTTGGTCTCCATCAGCAGCCTGGGGTGGGAATTGGAACCAGCTCCTCGCTGGTCTGGAGCTGATTGCCCTCTCCTCCATCCTCTGCTTTGTCCATCAGGTAGGAATAGACATATTCAGGATAAGCTAAATGTCACCAGGCTCTGTCCAGAGGGGAGCAATCATTCTAGACATGGATCAGAGGCACTGTGTTATGTTACTTAAACTATTTGCTCTTCTCACTCCTGTTAAAATCTCTCTTACTTCAATAAATTGCCCTGGCCCACAGGCAAGAGTAGAGAAATACCCTCAGTATATCAAATTATTTGTCAACTTGTCTAGTATTGGAGCCCTAAACCTGCTTGAAGAGATCCTCCAGGGTGATGAGAGACCCACTGAAGTACAGTGCTAGCTGAGTGTGAGGAGAAATGACTGTTGTGTTCTGACGTGGTGTTCACTCATCACGTCAGGAGATTTACTCGTGCTTGTCTTTGAAAGCTTTAACACAAAGGAAGATTCATCCTATTCCAATCTGAAAACCTCCCTGACCTTTCAGAGACATTTTGTATGCACTGAATTCCTGCAGTGAATCATTGGGTACACCAGCAACCTACAATGCTCCCAGGTTTCTCTTTGGGCTGCAGATATGAGGATGTGGAGATGAGATATTCAGAGCCTTGTCAAAGCTGCCTCCCCTTCTGACACTCCTGTAGATGATGCTGGTTTCTGCTTAGTTTCTGTTTGTGGCCTACAGAAATAAGAAACCCAATTAAGTTTGTTTCCACTGTACATAAAGATAGGAATGGTGTGATTACTATTTTTAAGATGTTCATTCTCCATTAGTTTCAAACCTTGGAATTTTGTTGGTGTGGCCACACTAGGAGCTGTGGACAGAGGCTCCAGTATTGCTCAGCCCCTGAGCTCTCTAATGCACAGGCCGGGGTGAGAACACAAGGCACATTAGGGTAGATCAGTTCCTGACTAATGTTTGCTTTTGCTTGCCTCTGTAGACTGACACAGAAATGGAAGTCATGAAAACCAAACTTTTTGTCAGTTGCAAGGACCCGGAGGAATATGCGTCAATCTCTGTAAAGAAGTGCCATCTGCAGCCTATCTTAGGCAAACTGCTCCCTGATAATTAAGGTTAGTAAATAAGTCTTTTATTTTCCACTGAAATACACAGCAGGGAAGGTCAGAACTAATGGGAATTTTGGATGCTCAGCAGCTCCCAGGGTTAATTTTTTCTCTGTTGGATTTAAAGCTAACATTTCACAGTCATGTAGGACAAACTGAAGAAGGTGTTTGGGAGAGATGCCTAAACTATCAAAGGGTAGCGCTGTTTTATAAGAGTATAGCTGCTCAAACAATAGAGAGATTTTAAAATTTTACTCTTGTAAGTAATCCCATTGTGTTATAGTTCTTTGCTGCTTTTTATTAGCCACAATTACCACAGGGTAGTTTACCTAGGAAAAAATGGTTGCCAATGAACAGAGTGCCAGCCCTCGATTTCATCTCTGAGGAAATAACACCTGCATGATCAGTCAGGCCTGCTGTGCTTCCCGTGTCCTGGACTGCTTGTTCTGCTCAGTGTGACTTCAAGGTCACATTTTACACCCAAAAGGCTGTAAATGAATAATGATTCCCCAATATCAAGCAGGGAATGGGACTCTCAGGTATCCTCAGAGCCCAGAAATGTGCCTGGCATCTGGTTTTATTGTTTTAAATACCCTGGATTTCATTGACTTCTTCTTGCTCAGACAGAGGATCATGGGCATCATTTGGGGAAGCTTCCTTCCTCAGAGCTGTGAGGATCTGTCTATAACCAGTGTGCTCCACATCTTTGTGACCACTTGCTTTGCTTAGCTTAATTCTGAAGTCAGAGGAGCAAATAAAGGGAGAGCAGCCCCAAGCTCTGATGAACTTTGAACTTACTCAAATGTGAAGCTGATTAGCTACAATAGAGAGAGCCAACACCATGGTCTAAACAGCCTGAAATTCAGCCCAGTTAGCTCCTGGATCCAGGTCTTGTGTTCACATGCATCTTCAGCTGTATCCATGTGAGGGATGGAAGCAGATTCAATATTTCTCCTTCCCAGAAACACAGGGCTGTTTCTCCATTGAGTAATGCTGCTGAGTTGAGAGATGAC
The DNA here is from genome assembly GCA_013397395.1 of Sinosuthora webbiana. Classification (NCBI taxonomy): domain Eukaryota; kingdom Metazoa; phylum Chordata; class Aves; order Passeriformes; family Sylviidae; genus Sinosuthora; species Sinosuthora webbiana. Next base: position 1,256,056 of record VXBN01005084.1, read on the forward strand.
ACAGAGGGTGTCCCAGATCCTGGACTCCTGGGTTTTCCCCAGGTGTCAGGTCACTCCTCACAAATAATTGCTTACCATCATCAACTAAAAGAACTACATCTTCCATGACTAGATTTACAGGTACAACCACTTAAAAAAAAAAAAAAAAAAAAAAAGGTCTTCACCCACAGTGAGGTAAATATGCAGGTTTATTGCAGCCAAGCCACTCCTTTCCGTGTCATTCCTTCTCAGACATCTGCTCGTGGATGTTAAAACCCTGAGCACCTTTGGCAGGGCCACTGAACTCTGAAACCTGCAGCACCTGTAGCAGAGGAGCACTCTTTGGGAAAGAGCTGTCCAAGGAAAAGCTGCAGCTTCAACTTGTGTCCCATTGGAGACAAGTGAATCTGAAGTTATATATTATATAAGACGTAGGTGATGACAGCAGTTTATCATTAACCTGAACTCTGCAAGAAACACATAAGGAGAGGAAGAAGAAGAAAGCCAGAGAGGCAGCCAGGATGGAATCCAACATAAAGATCAACAATCCTGCAGACATCTCTGTTATTGTCCTCTACTTTTTGCTAGTTCTGGCAGTGGGACTATGGGTATGTTGGGATTTTATTTGGTTTTACTTAATGAGCAGGTAGATTACAGAGTCTTGCTAAAATAACTTAGTACGTGAAAATGTGTAATTATATAAAGATTTTGATGCTTAATTGAAATAGTTAACAAATGCATGGTGGGCAAACTGTGGGCACTCATTTACATGAGAGGGGATGGTGACCCAGGGAGGCATCCCTTTGGGATGGGATGGGGCCATGGGGAAGGGGGAGCGGTGGGGTTTGTGTGGGATGTGATCGGTAAAGATCAGCCAGGGTCCCTGTGGAAACAGGCTGGAGCCGAGAGGTGCACCGGGGCTGAGGGAGAAGGGGTGCTGTGAGGTGATGCCATAGGAAATAGTGGGGAGGGGGACTTGCAGGGTGGGAAGGGAGGGGACGCCGAGTGCCGCGGGGGTGCGGTGGCGGCGTGGCACCGCCGCTGGCGCTGGGACCGTGACAGGGACGGGCCGGGGCGGCAGAGCCGCCTCAGCCGAGGCTGCGGGTGCCCTTTGAGGGCAGCATTGCCGGGGCTGTTCCTTGGCTCCGGGAGCAGAGCCATGGTGACTGGGAGCAGGAACAGCTCCGGGGCAGGGGCTGGCAGCGCCTCTGTGCTCGGGGCTGGGCGCCGCCGTGCCTCCTGCCCCAGCCCCGCAGCGCTGCCAGGGGAGCCCGGAGCGCAGGGAAACAAAGCACCGGGAGCCGGGGCAGAAAGGCAGCTCCGGGGAGCCGGGGAGAAAAACAGCTCCCAGCCCAGCGCCGGGACCTCAGAGCTGGAGCGTTTGAGAGAATGGGCCAATACACTGAGCTACAACAGCGGGAACAGGGGAGTGTCACTGAATTCGGGTTTCCCTGGGGCAAGCCCTCCAGGTCACCTGAACACCTGCCCATTAACAAGCGGAGAGGAGGGATTGCCCCCTCAGGAATCCTCTGCTTTGCAGGAGCATGCCAGGAGCATTTCACAGTGCAGAGAAGTCAGCTGCAGAACAAGTGTCCCTTTCTAAAAGCCTGGCAATGTTTTGAAGGGCACCAAAAATTTAGGGTTTGCACAAAGTGGACACAACCTTTTCTTTGCCTTTTCAGCATAGGAGTAGAGGCCAAAAATATAGCCCAAAATCTGAAGCCCCAGTCCACCAGAACACCTTGTTGTCTGGCAGGAGGGAGCTGGGTCTTGCCATGACAATCTGGCTGCTGCTGTACTTGAACTTTATGTTAAAGATCTCTGACAACAAAGGGCTGATCTCTGGCTTCTCAGGCCTTTGAGTGCTGAGTTAATTCCCGGAGCCTTTTCTTTCCAGACATGATGACATCGTTATTGGACAAATACTTACTCAGTTGCTGTGTGTAGTTAAATGCAAATCCATCGTGTTTACTTCCTTTCTTCTGCATCGGAAGAAAATATATGGCTATTTTTCCCAGGCCTTCTTTCTTTATTTATCTGTTCAAAGTCCATCAGAGAAGACAGTGGAAATCCAGTAAATAATGGCTCAGGGTCATTAACAAAAATTGGAGGAAACTTCCCTCTAAAGCCCACCCCTTAATAACAACAACATGAGTTTGTGAAAAGGAAATTTTAGCTGGCTTCTTCTTTTGGAACTCCAGAGGGAATCAGGCACAATGCTGACATCACAACAGTAAAACAGATACCTGTAGGGGCAGGATGGTATTGAGTAAAAAAGCTGCATACTTTCTGTTAATAAACTTGCACCTTTATAGTCTATTTTGATGGCTGAAATCAAAGGCTTTTCACACCAATGAAAAATTCATTTGAGCTTTTACTTGAGTGATAATTTTTCTTGGTTAAATTTAATCTTACTTAGTGTTTCACACTATAATGAAAGGTGAAGGAATTAAACTTGAATGGCTAATGCAGACTTAGATAAAAGAATCATTGTTCCATTGCATTATTTTCTTCATCATAAGGTTGTTCATTTTAGCCACTCTGTTTCTTTCACTTTACCCTGCCCGTGTGTTTTATTATCCCTTCACTCTGGCTGTTTGTTCTCCCCAGTGTACAGCTTGCCCAGTACACTTGAAATATGATTTAAACTTTGTTTTCTCCTTTGTTCCAGGCTATGTACTCCACCAACCGAGGCACAGTGGGTGGGTTTTTCCTGGCTGGACGGAGCATGATTTGGTGGCCGGTGAGTGCTGTGTGCTGTGCACACAAAACACAGGAGGTGCACCTGCATCCCTGCCACTGCCCAGTCCTTACATACCAAGATCTCTGGGACACTGCTGAGGCTGTGATGGCTTCCTTGTGTGGCTGCAAATCCAACTCTTTCTCCAGCTGTGGTGTCACAGGGCAAACTGCACAAACAAAGCCACGGGGTAGGCAGGGAAAAGTGTTGGGGGAAGTTGTGTGTGTTCAGCTCTGAGCTGTCTTGATTATGTGATCAACTTGTTTGAACATAAATACATTGGTAATGGCAATACAGACAAATCCAGTGCTTTGCCTTTCATCCCACTTAAAATCTTTTCAACATTTGGACTCTGTTCTTTTCATTGCATTAAAAGAAGCTGGCTCATTTTAAGGTTATCACAGACCGGAATTAATTGACTGAGATTTTCCCCTTTATTGCTCTATTGTTTCTACTTTTGGTAACAAGTTCTGGTCTGTACAAGGAGAAAAATCCTAGTAATGTTCTGGTATGTTATTGGTAAAATGATTTTAAATGTATTTAGAGATTAGCTGTGGCTTACATTGATTGTCTTCTGTGATCTCTATTATCTTCCAAGGTAGAGAACAGGAGTCATAGATACAAAGTGTTCTCAGCCACCCATTCCATCAGGCCTTTGGCAGAAATTATGTTAGAAACAATTATCTATTTCTTCCTGGTCATAGATTCTCTTTAATATGAAAAGCAGGAAACTTAGACAAACCTTCTATTTTACTGGAATACAGAAAATGGAATCATGTTTTACATTATTCCATTTGTTCGAATGGAATTCCTCAACACTCCTGATCTTGCATTCAGTCTCTGAAATTGTTTCTGCACTTCATTAAGGTTTGGGAGTCAAGACTCCACACACATTGATTCAATCACAGGACCAGAAGACTGAGAGTAAATATTGTTTCCTTAAAGATTTAGGAATTTTCTTGAAGTAAGCTGCAGAAATACCTACAGACCTCTCAGTCTTGTGCTTCAGAGAGCTGCTCTCTGCCTTTAGAAGGCATTGGGACAGCCTCTTTTAAGGACATGAAAGGATTAAAGGCCAGTGACAGCAAAAGGTCTCTTCATTTGATGTAGTAGATCTAAGAAAATTCAGGTTCCTTTGGAAGATTGAGGAAAGAGAAAGTTTCCCAGTTATTTTAAGATAAAACCCATAATTCTGGGAGAAGAGAAAAAAAACCCCAACAGATTACTCTACTTAACTGTCTCTTTAATCAGTGGGCTGGTTTTAACCTTGTGCAATTCTGTCTGCCTGTCAAGGGGATATGAAATCCTTTTGTGCAGATGTAAATGGAGATGGAGGCAGCAGGGCAGCAAAGACTCATCACAGAAAAGTTCTGTCGTGCTCCAGTGGCACTGAGAACTCCTAATGATTCCCCTGGGGGAGAGGATCTGACACTGAGTCCTCTGTCAGCACAAACCCAACAGAGTCAGCAAGCTCTCCTCCCCCAGTGGGAAGCCAAGAGGGATCGCCCCAGAGTTCCTGCCAGGATCCCCTCTCTCCTTCCCAGACTCCGGGAGCTCAGCATGGACAAAGTGCTTGTCCCCAGTGCAGTCCTAGATCTCCTCTTCAATCCTTCCCTTTGGAATGCCAGGAGTGTCTTCCCATGCCATAAAAATAAACCCTTCTTGCTCTTCTTCCTCATATCACTCAAAATAAACAAAGAGCAAGCACTCCAAAACCACAAACTAAACACCGTGTCAGCAGCATCACCCTGGAAAGTTTGCCTTGGATAAAAAGAGATTCCAAAACACCAATTCCCACAGCTTAGCAGGCAGATGGGATGTCCATCACCCAGAGCAAACTGGGCTGAAATCATGAGGAAACCAATGAAAGTATAGAAAGTTTAGTCAGAGATGTGATCTCAGTTCTGCAGCAGCTAAAGCTGTGTGTGATGTTTTACTTTTGTGCTTTGACTTCTCTTTTGCTCCAAGTCAGGGCTAACCTGGAATAGGTCTGGAGAGCTCCAGTGCATTTCCACAGCCAGGGTGGGGGCAGCTGTTTTGCAAGTGGACTCTTGTTTGTCAAATTTCTCCCCTGCCATTTCAGGATAATGACCCTTGTCATGTAATTGCTTTGTGGAACAGAACAAAATGAAGAAAAAAAAATCCTTCCACAAACTTGGTATGAACTTAATTTCCCCTAAACTAATTGTATTTTTCAGTGGTTGTCTGTATTCTATGCTCTGCAGGGCACCCCACAAGTGGCTTTTCTGACCCTACAGGGGAGGAGGCTCATTAGCAGTGTATTAGGATCTCTCACTGACAAGCTGGGGAATGGATTCTGTCCACTTAAACCATATAATATCTGTGGTTTGGTAGTCCAGAGGAGACCCTGGTAATGAAGGGCCAGAATTTATTCCTCCTTTTAATACAGATTTTGAATGTTTGTCAGTCACTGGCAAAATGTGATTGTGATTCAATTTCTCAATGTATAAAGTAGGACCAAGACACACCCTGGGCCAAATCTGTCCTGCTCTGGGTCTGATTGTTCTGCTCCAGCAGAATCCAAGAAACTTGTTCAACATTTTGCAGAACCAAGCCCAGAGATAGTTTTCTGTCTGAGGTGAGAGGTCACTTCACTGGAACCACTGCCCTTGTGCAGTGCCTGAGCCATCTCAGTAGTTCCAGTGCTTAATTAGAGATAAAGGTAAGAACATCCTCACAGATTACCCCAAACTGAAATCTGTCATTAGTTAGTCATAATGGTATGAAATGCTGTGTCCTTTCCACAGTCTTTTTATAGAAACTGAGAGAAGAACCTTCAAGAATCTGGTTTTGGTCTCTTGGGCTTTGAGGGGAGTATCTTCAGAAACGACTCATCTGGCTCTTTAAATCCTCATAATCAGCTCTGCTTTTTCCAAAAAGACACAGAGAAGTTCAAGGCAAGTGACAGCTCTGTAGCAATGGGCCTTTGCCAGATGAAGGAGCTGGGTTCAGCCAAATCCTTCCTGCCATTGTAGGACATGAAGGATCTGTTCCTGCACAACAGTCAGCTTTGGTAGCAGCCACTCTCAGAGGATTAACAGCCCGTCATGCACAATTTAAAAACCCCAAACTTTTGAAGCTTTCTTGCTTTTGAATTGTCTTCTTCAGGTTCTGTAGTTTTGCAGAGAGAGCTGTCTGCACCAAATTATGGGTTACCTTGTACACCTCAGTTCCTGAGGCATGAATGGTAATAGGACAAAGAGTATCTGCTGGGCATCTGGAGGCAGCTCTGTCAGATTTGCTGAACAGCAGGCAGGAAGGGTGCAGGGTCAAGGGCACTCCAAACAGAAATGTAACTCAGCTCGTTTCTAGTCATGTACATTTAGATCTTTGTGAGACAGATAAGAATTAGGGAAAAAAATCCCAACAGATTCTTGCTTCAGCTGTGCACAGCTTATCTTTGTGGTCATCAGAACTGACCACTGGCAGGATTTCTCTGATCTTTGCAGCCAGTGAAGTTTTACATAGTCTCAGGATTTTCCCCACTTGCTGAATCTGACACTGCTATGAGGAACCAGGAACCACAATTCTGCTGTGAATAAGATTTGCATTTCCTTTTCTTAGGTAAAGTCAAATGAGAAATTACCGCAATTTTGTCAAGTTCCATGAAAAAAAAAAAAAGTGTTAAATCAATAGTTTTCAGGGTAAAAAGAATAATGAAGTGATCAAAGCAAAGCTTTGATAGAAAATTAACAGTTCAGTGAAATGAATTTCTGCAGAATCTGAGAATTTCCAGCTGGCTGAGAGGTGTTTCTGTCTCAGAGTGCAAAGCGGGGAGGTCTCAGATCCTCCTGAGCCATTGGCTTTGTTGGAGCACAGACATTTTGATGAGTATTGTACATCCATCCCTCCTGCTCAGTACACTGGGAATTGCACAGATGTGGTTTAGCTGGGTAATAATGCAATTCATAGAATTTTCAGATTAATTGGGAAAGAAGAATAAAACCCCACACTTCCTTCTTTGGGTCTCAGAGCCTTGGAAGTGTGGCAGTAATATTGCATTGTACTGAGTTTTCCAAAGTGGCTGAAGTGATCCCAAAAAACTCAGGTAGGAAAAATAATGCCTTTTCATTAGAGTAAAGTCACATGTTACAGGGAAGAGCTGTTAGTTAAAGGAAAGCATGAACAGACTCAGGGAGGAGGAATGAGAAATGTGTCAGGGAAGTGGGATTTGAGAAGCAGCTTGTGCAGGTGACCCAGAGTGAGGAGTGATACCTCAGGGGCAGCTCAGGACCCCTGGGGTGAGAGGAGACCCTGCTGTTCTCTGGGATGGGGCTGAGGATCCAGTGGGAAAAGGGTTTGGCACTGAGCTGATGCCTTCAGGAGGGTGGGCAGGGGGGCAGGAGGACGTGCTGGCAGGTCCTGGCAGGGAGAGGAGCCACAGACTGTGCATTCTGCCACTGTCACTGCAGCACTGTCACTGCAGCTGCCACTGGCCTGCAGAGTGCATCCATCCAGCTGGGAATGGCCAGGGCTGGGATGTCACTGCATCCTCTGCTTAATGAGAAGAGCAAGGTGAAACAGTTAATGAATAACAGGAAAAAACACCGTGATCGTCATCTCTTTCAGGGGGGTGGTACTTCTGCTGAACAGAGTGCTCTTGTTAAGACCTGACCTCTTAAAATATTTGAAAAGAGGTCATGTTCCATGTTTGCCTCAGGTTAGTTCAGGTTTTTTGTCCTCTTTCCCTCTTGGCAGCTTTTGTCCCTTTCAACCAACTTTCTTCTTCACCTTGCCTCCTAGATCTGTCCTTCAAGTCAATTCACTCACACATTCACTGAGAACAGTTAACACTTCCAGAAGATTGTTTCCCTCTGCCATTCCCCATTTCAGCCCAGAGTTTTTAAGATGTTCAGCATCTATCTACCAATGGCAAATCAAGAATTCCAGTAATCAGCCTTTCCAGTACAAAGATCCCACAACAGCCAGTTCTTCGGCAAGGCAGCTCGGGCTCAGAGCCCATCTGCCTTCTTTCCTCACCCTTAAAACATGGCAGATGGGAAATCTCTCCTTCTCCTCTGGCATCAGCAGCCAGTGGGCTGTGAGGGTATTTGGTCTGCTCTCTTCTTGCTGTGACTGTGCTGCAGATTTAAGTGTAATCTGCATTTTCCTGGCCACGAAGCCATGTTGTCCCTTCCCAGGTACATGACATAACTGAAACCCATTTTTAAAATTGCATCCATTATTAGTATTTGTTGATCTTAAAGTTCTGCTACACTGGATATTCCTTTATTCAAAGAAAAAAATTTAGGATGGGAATGTGGGATTTGCATTCACATTGTTTTGCCCTTGTGCTGGTGCTGAATTTGTTGGTAGTTTTGCATTGGTTTGGTTTTGTGTTTTTCTTTCAATACAATAGTATTTTAGATAAATTTGAGAACACAGCATCAGTAGCATTGCCTGCAGTGTGTCCTGGGGTTTCAGGCACCAAGCCAAAACTTGTGCCTGTCAGTTCTCAAAGTTCTGCTTTAGCTGCTTTTGTTACTTGGATCTGCCTTTAAGCTTTTGAAACAGGAGAGAGAACACATTAAATAAAATCAGAGATTAATGTGGTTAATATTTTCTGGTGATTGTATTTCTAGTAAGCTAGATTTAAGTTTAATTATTGATCTCCAAGGAAAGCGCTGGGCAACAGTGCTAATGCTTTGTATAAATGGTACTTTTTTCGTCACTATCGTTTCTGGAGAACTGTTGCTGTCACAAAGAGGTTAGAAGAAACAGAGGTCTTTTGTTTGCCAATGTTTGTAGTTCAGTTCTGTAAAAATGTCATATGACAAACTGGTTACACTTCTGTAGGGCACAACTGACTTTCAGAAACGTGTAAAAAAACCTCCCAAATCCAGAACCGAATGAATTTAGAAATATAAATTTCCAAATTTATATTTGAAAATACTGAGCAAAAGAAGGGTCCCTTCCAAAAAAGACTTGAAGGAATCAGGAGATCAAACTGAGGAAAGAGAAAAGAAGTAAGCCTGGAAAAAAAAAAGAGTGGAGCCCTCTGAATTTTATTTATGTGTTGCAAATAAAAAATGGGGGAGGATAATCAATTTGTTATCAGAGATGAGGATTGTGGGTTGAAGAGCATGGTTGCCATTTCTGGCTATGGCATAGCTCTACAGAATAAATCTGCTCTGCAGAGGTGGATTTCTATGAAATCCTTCATCCTCTCAAACCTCAGGTGATCGTCCCTGTGCTCCCAGAAACACTGATTGAATATTTGCTGCTGTTCAAATCAGTTGGACTCAATGATCCTTGTGGGTCCCTTCCAACTCAGGACATTCCATGATTTAAATGAGAGCATTAGAAGAGATCAGCAGAAGTTCCCTTGCCTGCTTCCTATGTGGTTTTCTTTTTAACCCTGTTTTGGGTTTTTTTGTTGGTGGATTTTTTGATTTTTTTTAAGCTTTCAGAGAATATAAGAAAAAAAGAGAAAATAATAAAAAAAATGTTCACTTCTTTTTTTTTCATCTTGGAACTTCTCCATCTTCCTTGTCCTCTGCCCACAATACTCAATCCAATCCAACCTTTTCATGCTTGACTTCTCCCCCTGCATCCTTCAGTACCTGACCCAGTAAATTATCACTGGGTTTTTCTGCTGCCTTTAATGTGTTCATTTGGAGGAAATGAAGCTCATTCCTTTTCATCTTTTCTATTGTCTAAGATACTTGATTGAGAATTAGATCTTTGTGAATGGCTTCTGCCTGTCTGTAAACCAACAGGAGCCTTTCATTTTCAATCTCCCCCTGTTCATCAATTCCCATGTTCTCCCCACTGTTCTGTTTGTATGATCAGTGCAACATTTGGGGGTCTTAAAGATCCAGCACTTCTTAAATGTAACTCCTTGATTTGCTATTGTTTGTAGCTTCCAGGCCATTTCTGCTCTGCAGCTTTCAGAATTTAATTCAGTAACCAAATAACCTTTTGGCTAAAAGTGAACCAAGTGCAGCTCTCACCAATGACACGTTTGGATGCACGGGCTGTGCAATCTGGAACAGTGAGTGCAGGTTTGACAAGTGAAGGTGCCCTTGTCATTTCCTCCTCGAACATGGAAGGTCGGGAAGATCACAGCTTTCTTCCCTGATTGCCTGGATGTCATCCCAACGTCACTTGGGCAAGTTTTGCAAATATTTTTAAATCTATATTGGTGTAATATATTTTTTGCCTCAGCTGGAAGATATTTTATTCAACATCCTCTTCTCCCTCACTGTTGTAGATGTGATGGCTGGAGGCTCTGGTTTCAGTGGGAACAGTAAGTGGGAGTCCTGGAAGTTATCAAGGAAGTTGTCAGTCGTTCTCCTCATCATCACCACCACAGATAGGCAGGACTTCAACGTGCCAAATGAAGGGGATTTTTTAAAAATTCCCATGAACATAAGAGCAAATTTTTGGTTTTTCTCTTTGCAGATTGGTGCTTCTCTGTTTGCCAGCAACATTGGCAGTGGGCATTTTGTGGGAATAGCAGGAACAGCAGCAGCTGGAGGAATTGCCATCGGAGGCTTTGAGTGGAATGTAAGTGGAATATATGTCAGTGAAAGTACTTGTGACATCTGGATTATCTGCAGAGCTTCATCAAAATAACACTGCCTGATAATTTAGGGCTGTCAAAGTTCGTGCTTGGCAACACCTGTGTTCTGCACAGACCAGTAAGAGCCAATGTAATCTGGTATTTAACCTGTCTAAGCTGCTGGAAAAAGATGACACTTTTCGGTTGAGGCTTTTTAGAGAGCATTTGAACCACATTAGTTGGTGGATTTTTTTTCTCTATGCATATCTTTTTATTACTTTTAATGTCTTTGTGAAGAACATTTTCAGACTGCAGGATGCTGGGAAGAATTTATCAGGTTTGTAATCCATGGAAATTTTTGCAGCATTTTGCTATGTAGAAATTATTGAAGGGACTTTGATTTCCTCACAGGCTGTAAGGAATTTGGAACATCCTTCACAAGCACCTGCATTCCAAATATCTTTTCCTCTTTACCTTTTCCTTCCTGTAATTATGCACGTGTTTTGCTTATGGTTCCAGTACAGGGTAGAGCTATCCGAGCTGACTTTAAATGAGCTTCCCGGAGTAGCAGGATCGGTGCAAACTGCAGCAGCACAGAGAGTCCCGTGAGGGACTGCAGCCCATTTCCTTGTGCTGTCAGGCTCTGTGGGTGCGGCTGACAATGTCGTTGTTGTGCCTAATTCACCCTCGGGGAGGGATTAGGCCATGACACAAAGGGTTGAATGAGCCTCCACAGGTCAATACTTCCCTCACATTACTTCTGAGCAGTGAAAGAATCCTCCCACCCTGCGGGATTTGGTTTGTGTTCCTTAGCAAGTAAATGGTTGTTGCAAATAATCACGTATTGCTATGATATAAATGTTTAAGGAAAAGGACAAAGCTTAAAATGAACCCGAGGAAATGTGCAGTTTATCTGTCAGCTCCCTCTTTTTGATTATATCAGGCCTGTGACAGACGTGATTCTCCTTTTTCCAGCAGAACAAAGCAAACCAAACCAGAACACAAATCTCTAGGGCCCATATCCTTCTTCAAACAGCTCTAACACTTTATCTCCGGGGAGGTTCCTGCTGGACCAACATCAATACACCGTGTACAGCAATGCTTGGTTGGAAGCAGCAGTGTTGTCTGTGGCTGTTTGAGCAGACACACTGCAGAGTTCATGGTTTACAGTGGGACAGTTAACAGACATAACAGAAGTCATGAAAATGATACCAAGTTTGACTATTGTCATCCTTGTGTATCCCTGTTCCATTGAAATTATTTCTGTTTTGTATCAGAATAGCAGCAGGAGCTGACCCAGTATTTCTTATCCATCTTACAGTCTTGACCTAAGGGCAGAACTTAAAAGACACAGTTTAAAAGCCCTCTAAGCCCTGTGGACAAAACAAATAGAGACTGCAGCTCTGAGGGCAGGAATTTGTATTTGTTAATTTAAGTGTGTACAACTCGATATTGGACAGCATTCCAGCCATTTAGGTCAGAAAGCTGTGGCACTGCTATACAGTAAGTCAGTAGTTCAAAGAATGCACATGGATACACAACATTATTAAATTGTAATATGAAAATACAAAATATTTTACAAATTGCGTGTGGTGCATCCTGTACAGCCTATGTAATTGTTGTAGAACATTCAACCATCCTGGGCTTGCTCTGAAGAGAGCTGGGATAGTCTGGTGCCACTGGTGGAGTTGTGATTCAATATTACAGGACAATCCTGTGAGGAGAGATCAGCTGGTTTTGTAGAAAATACATAATCATGTGTGCTTCCTTGGGACAGCTAGCATGAAACCCAGGCTGCATTATACCTGATGAAGTTTTTAGCCAAGACTTCAACCCCAAATTTGCAACTGTAAATCAAAGGACAGAGCAGAACCTCCTCCCCCCATACCCCTGCAGTAGCCAGGTTTTTGTGATTTCACTGGTCTCTAGCTGCTGTTGGGTCTGATAAATGGTCTTTGGGAGCAGTGTCCAGAGACAGGAGGTTAATTCAGCTGATCTTGTCTTTGCTGCAGGCTCTGATATTTGTGGTAATTCTGGGATGGATCTTTGTACCCATCTACATCAAAGCTGGGGTAAGTCAAACCACTCCATTCACTTGTCTTTGCTGCTCATGTTTGCAGCTCAGGGCTGGAATAGTGCAAAGTCATTATGAATGGCACGAGATCCAGCTGTGCCAGAACAGCACTTTGTCATATTTGAGTACTTGAAAAATGAGGATTCTCTGTTCTAAGACCTGAGAAGTACTTGGTGCTCTCTCCTTGTTTTCCTCTGGAGCTGCTTTTCCTTGAAACTGCAATTGCAGCTCCCCTAATTTTGCTCCACTCTCACAGTATCTGAGTGCCAAAAATCTTTGTCTGATTTGACTTGTGCCTGTTCCCAATTATCTAAAACCTTCTCCACGCCCACAGGTGGTGACAATGCCAGAGTATCTGAGGAAGCGTTTTGGTGGGAAACGGATCCAGATCTACCTGTCAGTCCTCTCCTTGGTCATCTATGTATTCACAAAGATCTCAGTAAGTGAAACTCCTACAACATTTCTTTCATTCTACACTGATCTAAAGAAAAGCAATGCCCTTTTACAATGTTGTTCTCACAACAGGTCAACCATTTCAGGTTTGGAGCTCCTGGCTGAATTAACAACTGTAAAAGTATGATTTTGTGTTTTCTTTACTCTGTCCAGTGAGACTCAGTTCTGCAAGCCAAGGTTTTTTCTTCCTGGCAGTGTCTCTTGATGTTTGTTGTGCTTTGCCCTCTTTTTAAGGTTTTAGAGTTTACTTTTACATTTGCTCTCTTCTAGAAAACATCAGAGTGGAGGGAAACTTGTATTGTTTTACAGTCTGTTATCTTAGGGATCCGTGAAACCAAGGGCAGGAATTTTTGTTCCTAGATTTCATATTTATCTGTTTTAGTATCCTCTGGTGAACAAGTCATCAGTAATATAGATGAGGGAAAAGAGCAAGGGGACTATGGATAAAAAAAAGAATAACAGCAATAAGAAAATGGAAGAGTGGGGAAATGGACATGAGGGAAATTGTAACAGCTGAGCTGAAAGGAGGGAAGAGGAGAGATTCTTTAAATGGGCAAGGGATTGGTGTAAACTTTAAGGTGCTATGAAGTTAATGTTTATTAAGTAAATGGATGTGTTACTGTGGAGTAGTAAAGGGAGCTGGTGTTTTCCATATATCTTGAAAGTACCAAGCTTCGAAAGAAGTCCACAGTTCAGGCATACCTCAGTCTGTTGTTTTGCAGAAGTTGTCATGGCAGATTAGTCTTTGCCCTCTGAATGGGAGTTGAGTGATAATAGTGCAATTTAAGCTAAAAGATTGGCCTTTTGCTCTCATTCTCACACCATGATAACTGATCCTTAGAGAGGTTATAAATTAAACAGGTTGGTAGCATGAGCTGGCCCCAGAGCTGGATTTCTGTATATTTCCAAAGGACTACAGAGTTTGCTGCAGTTGTGCTGAACTATGATAATCAGAACTCCTGGGTACGACACAGAGTTCTGGACGTTCCAGCAGCAGAGGAACTCCTCCAGTCAGTGACTCACAGTCCATGTGTTGTTTCAGCAACACATGTTGGTAGTGAGCCTATCAAGGTGCTGTGTAAGTTCTGAATTTACTATCCACCTTTGATTTCCAGCCTGTGCCATGCCCAAGGGTCTGATTGGGGGATTTTTCATTGTTTCAGTTGGAGTGTCCTGTTTCCAGGAAAAACAGGTTCTGCATTTAAGCTTCCAGTGTGATCATGAGGATCAAACACCCTCTCCATTGTCAAGGTTTCCATACAGCAGCAGGTTACCATTGGCCCATCCCAGCTTCCCATCAACCCATTTATTCCAGGTGTTTGTGGGGAAGTGCCATGGAGCTGGGTCTCTGCACCATGCAGGGGAAAATATGGTGTTCAATTTCCTCTGAGCATTTCTTTTGTTTCCCCCAGCTGCCCTGAGCAGCTCTGGCAGTGTCTGTGGCTGTAAAGGGAGATTCCTGCTGTGCACAAACAGGTCTCTGCATTGCTGCCTCATGTCACTGCCTTTGGATGGGCAGAGTCTGCCCAGGACTGATTCACTTGCTCTGATTCGGATTAGGCAGAGCAGCCGGTCCTTGGAGGTTTCAGGTGCTGTCAGAGGATCTCACAGTAGGTTTTGCTATGCCGTGCTGTGCAGCACCATGTCCTCATGGCCAGAGCAGGGAGGGAAGGGCTGTTCCCTGCTGGGCTGTAGGGAACTGTGCTGTGGGAGGGGTGCAAGAACAGGGAGGGAGCACAGGCCTCCCTCCCCAGGCACACGTTGGATATCCAAACACATCCACGTGCTGAGAAGCCATTGTATTTCACTTCCCTCAGTGCTGCCTTGGCAAACACTCCCTTGTGATCTCTGGAGCTGAGATTTGATAGAGAGGGATGGGCTTCTGCCCTGCCCTGAACGGGAGGTCACACCCACCAGCGATCATCACTGCCCCTTATCCATGCTGAAGAGTGGCATCTCTTGCTTCTGGGGTAGTCATTTCATGTGCTTCTTCCTTGCTGTGTGGAAATATTATGTAGTGTAGTTAATAATATAATTATAACAATGCTTTCTAGGGAGCAGTATCAGGTTGTGTGACTCCTGCCGTGCTTTCTGGCACAGTGCCACCCCCGTGTGAGGATCAGATTCCCTCTGCACACCTCTACAATGTCCTTACCATTTCTCTTTCCTGGCACATTTTCTGTGGGTTTTGTTGAGTTCTTACCTTGCTTCGTGGCTCATCAGCCACTTGACAGACAAGGACATGCACAAGGAGTTCATCCTTGGGATCAGGATCCATGTGATTTTTGAGCCCAAAGGATTTCTGTCATACAGGGGCCTCACCTGTACCTGCTCCCTGCAGCACATTGTGAGTAGTGCCCATAGCAGCTTGCAGAGGCTTTTTAGCCATTAGTGTTGATGATATTGGTCATTATGCCAAAGGAAATGGTCTGGTAACAATAAAGTCTTGGTGGATAGTAATAGACTAAGTTATTACAAGACGAAAGGGAATTAAGGTCTGAATGTTTTTGAAGAAATCAGAAATCGTAAACTGGATTTTCTAAATCTGTTATAGCATTTTCTTTCTGTTCATTGTGCATAATTTCAGTAGGAAATCTCTGGGAAGACTTGCCAAGGAGAAGATGAAGAGAGGAATACCCTTCTCCTAGGAGTGCACAGTGCAGGGTGAAGTGTAGGTGCCCCTGCTCTGGCACCCAGAGGATACACTCAGCTGGCACGTGTCTGGCCAGCTGCTCCTTTGTGATCCCTGCCTTTGCAGAGACAGCCTGGAGCATAAAGGAAAGAGTCACTCTAATAAAAGATTAGATGAAGATTGTCTATAAACATTATGAATGGAGAAACAAGGAAATACTGGAAGGTAATAATCTTACTGGGGAGGAGGAGCAGTCAATTCTCAAGTTCAAGATAACTCAGCAGTTTGAAGAGGCTGATAAATTTCTCAGAATGCTCAATAATTAACTGTACATTTCTTTGTGGGAATCATTTTAGGACCCTTAATATTTAATGATACGTAGGCTAAACTAAAGCCAAGAGCAATAAAAGAAAGGTGTGGAACATGGACTGATTAGTGGTGTGAAAAGATGGGAAACAAATTACCATAGAGAGATGGAGCAAAGAACATGGTCTGACAGCCACTGGGGTAAGAGCTAAAGGTCCTGGTCCCCAGTTCCAGATTAAAACCTATAAGAAATCAGCTCCAGAGGCAGAGTTTTGGGAGTGAACTCACATTCTGTTCCACAGAAGTAGGTGTCTGCTGCCAGTGCAGTGGGGCTGCAGAGGTCTGGCCCCTTCCCCGTTCTTCAGCAGAACCAGGGCGAGGTCCTGCCCTGCAGTGTCAGTTTCAGTGTTGATGAAGATGGTTTTTCTCTCCGGCATCTCCCCGGCTGTGTGTGTGCCCTGCTCTCCCCGGGGCAGCAGCGGGGCTGGGCTGTGATCCCGGGCTGGGCCGGCCCCTGGAGCCCCCGCAGGGCGGGTGTGGGAGGCTTTAGCCCAGGGTAGAGCTGTGTGTCTTTGCTTCAGGTTGAGAATCCCTCGGGGAGTTGGTGTCCCTGTGCAGAGCCTCGGTGTCTGTGCAAAGGGAGGAGGGCCCCGGGCTGCAGAGGAGCCCATGAGCTCAGGAGCAACCTCTAATGAAAGCATAATTTACAGTAAGGCATCACAAGTGCACTGGGGCAGATTATTCTGATTGCAAACTTGTATAAATAACTTGATGCCAATAATCTCTAAATCAGGAACTGATTTAATGGGATTAACATCCCAGTGTTACTCTGAAACCTGAACAATTCCTTCCTTAAGCAAGGGCTGTCTCCTCTCTTAGCCAACTGCTGTCAATTCTTCTAACAGGAACTTAAAAGTAGAAACCATGTAAGACATTTGCCTTTAATTTAAATGCACCATTTGTCCCAAAGCAGCAAGACAAGCTACACCCCATGTGAGCAGTAAAGGGAAAGAGATTTGTGGGTGGCACTGAATGAACTGTGCCGTGCCTTGGAGGTGTCACAGTCCAGCCCTGCAGACAGCAGCAAATGGAACTCACACTCAGTTTTAAGCAGTTTGTTTTGAATCTGTCTCTCAGTGCCTCAGTACTGAGCAGTGAGGTGAATGTCTAGGGAAAACGACCCTGTTAAAAAAGGCCTGGAAATTCTCCAAGAAGTGTTACACCTCTGGTGCTAAGAACTCCACAGCTCTGAGGGGACACTGGCAGGTGCACAAAATGGCTTCTGTTTTCTTTTTGATTTGTGTGTGCAGTACTACAAGAGGCAGAGTTGTGTATTTTGGTGCCCTCGTCACGAAACTATAACGTCATCATGAATCTAAACATTGCTGAACTTATCATTTCTTCTTTTCTAGGCTGACATATTCTCTGGAGCTATATTTATCCAGCTGGCCATAGGGCTGAATCTTTATGTGGCCATAATTATCCTGCTTGCTATTACTGCTCTTTACACCATCACAGGTGAGTTTGCAGAGCAGTCTGATAAATCAGAGATGTTGGGGGAGCCAGAAGAAAGAGGGAAGTAGAGAAAAAGGGAGAAATGAAAACCTGAAAGGGAGTTTATTTACAGTGGTCTTTGAAAGACAGAGGTGGTGAGAAAAGGGGAAAAAAAGGAAAAAACATTTCCACTGAGACATTTGCCCAGGGCTAACTTATTTGTCCTGACTTTTCTCTGCCATCAGGTGGCCTTGCAGCTGTGATTTACACTGACACCTTACAAACGTTCATCATGGTAGTGGGATCCTTTATTCTCATGGGATTTGGTAAGTAAATCAGATGAATTAAACTGGAATGTTCAGCCATAAATCTTGCAGTGGCTACGGGAACAAATCCTGCAGTGTGAAACTGCTACCTTAAGCAGGAGGTTTCAGCTCCTGTATCTATTTATCAGGGAAGAAAACAGGCATGTTGCCAGAAGTCAGGCATATTGTCAAAGCCCTTTAGTCACTGAGTCACTCTGTCTCCCAAGCACAGGTGAATGTGTAAGGTAATAAACAGCATCCCATGACAGGGTTTTTACATCCACATTAAAGAGGCTTTTCTCCTCACACTCTCAAGCTCTGTTTGAGATTTCAGTAATAAATCCTTTATTGCTACTTTTCTTTCCTGTGTTTCAGCATTTACTGAAGTAGGAGGGTACGAGGCTTTCATGCAGAAGTACATGGAAGCGATTCCATCCAACGTGTCCTATGGAAACACCGTGGTGGATCCCGAGTGCTACACTCCCCGCAAGGACGCCTTCCACATCTTCCGGGACCCCGTCAGCGGGGACCTGCCGTGGCCAGGGGTGGTCTTTGGCCTCAGCATCCTTGCCATGTGGTACTGGTGCACAGACCAGGTAACGTGGGAGCCAAAAGGCCAAACACAGAGCTCCGTGCTCCAGTGTGATCTTCCCCTGTAATGTAAAGCTGGGTCACAGAAGTGGCTGTTATTTCAGCACTGCTCAGTGACTTCTCAGTTCCTGGTTTCTAGACCCCTTTCACATGTAACAAAATGGAATGGGTGTGCTTTCAAATCTTCCTGCACACCTCTGCTCAGCAGATCCTGTGTCTGCCTCCTTTCTCATTTTTTGTGTTGTGACCATGTGTGAAAACAGAGAGGTTGTGCTGTGAATGCTTACTTAGGAAACTGTGCGACAAATGACCCTTGTTAGACTGGGTCTAGATACCATTCCCTTTTCAGTAAGACAAGTTTGTTTCCTGTATGTGCAACTTTCATCTTTGCTTGCATAGTCTTGGGGGAATGTTCTTTATATGTCTGGTCTTTCAGCCTGGAGACTCTTCCCCAGTCATCCTTCCTTCTCTCTAAAACCTACTGTCCAGTTTCCCTAAGAGGTCACACTGACATGAGTAAAGAAAAATGTGCTCCTGCAACATGTGAATGTGTCTCTAATAAATGATCTATCTACATCCTGAATTGTAAGAAAGATCATCTTCATGATTTCTCACCAATTTACAAAGCCCCCAATGTAACTGTATTTACTGCTCAGTTAAATATTCTATTCCTTTTTGCCTTAAAAACATATTGTGAGAGAAGTCTTACCTCTCAAACAGGCACCGGATAAGTAATATTTTCCTTTACTTCTTTCAGACATATCCTTTGATTTTCATGTAGTTTTCATTTTCCCTAGTGGCAGAAATGCTAAACAGGCTCTTTTGCTATCACAGAAGTTAAGAACATGGCATGGTGTGATCATGGAAACGTTATAGCTGCCATGTGTCATTGACAGGTTATTGTCCAAAGATGTCTCTCTGGCAAGAACATGTCCCATGTGAAGGCTGGCTGTATCGTGTGTGGGTACCTCAAACTCTTGCCCATGTTCATCATAGTGATGCCTGGAATGATCAGCCGGATTTTGTACCCAGGTATGATACGGATACAGAAATGCAAAGTTCTTCCTGCCTGCCTTTCATTGCCAATCTCTCTGTCCCTTCCAAAATACCTGTTAGATTGTCATCTTCTCATCCAAATAGTCCAGGGACCTTCAGCTAACTGCACTGTTAGAAGGCACAGGCCTTCCTCTTTTCCCTGATCCCAGGTTTCTGTTCAACTATTGCTGTCTGTCTCAGGGGAAAGAAATTCCACAGCGTCCCTCCCCAGCTGTCTGTTTGTTACAGCCCCACTCTGACCGAATTGAGTGGAAAATGCTGCCCAGGACAGACACTCGCTGGAATTGGAGGGACAGGGCCATCAGTCACAGCCTGCAGGGTTTGGGCCACGGGCAGTGCCAAGGGCAGCATGGGGAAATGCCACTGTCCCATCTGCCTGACCAGCAGAGTTTGGCTGTGTTTGGCAGCAGGCAGAGGAGAAAGGTGCAGGCTGCAGGGAGTGGGCTTTGTGTTCCTCTGCTTGTTTTCCTACGTTGTCTCCTTTTGTTGTTCAGCCCTGGTCTGACAAATAAGTGCTGATTTTCTTTTGACCTGCAGCACTTTTCAGTATTCTTTTAAAGAGGAAGGGAAGGAAAGAGGTTTAGAATCACCTTCCTCCCTGCCAGCAAACCAAGGATGAAAGCAAACGTGTCAGTCCGGTGTCTCAACACAGAGATCCATTCTAGAAGCTCTATCAATTTGGGAACAATCTGTTGTTTATATGACCTTGTCTCAGTGTCTCATTATCCTCTCCTCAGATGTGGTGGCTTGTGTTGTGCCTGAAATCTGTCAGCGCTATTGTGGCACCGCAGTGGGCTGTACAAACATTGCTTATCCAAAACTGGTGGTGGAGCTTATGCCAAACGGTAAGACACCGTCTGTATCTGTTGTTTCTTTGTTTTAGGAAAGCCAGACTGTAAAAACAAGTGATAGATGGAGTCCAAGACCCATATTTAGTTCCAAAATTCTTGTTAGAATTATGTACTATTAACCAAAGGGGTTGTCTGCATTAGCTGTAGGTGCAGAATAGCTCTACACTGACAGTGTCAGCTCTCAGCTGGCAAATACTGGGTGCTGAAATGGTAAATGAGCTCCCTTTTTGTGAAGGTAAAAAATAACCTGCTTGGCCAATGATTTATGAAAGACTCTCTGCCAGGATCTCTGAGCTGGAGGCTTGTTCCCACAGTCCTCCTGCCAGTCCTACAGAGGTGGGTGCTGGCTCATAAGGCAAAAAAACCAGGTTGTGATATTTTAGAGACCATGGCACTTCCCTGATAGCTTTGGTACTTTCCCATCCTTTGATAACTGTTGTTAAAATCCTGCAGTACTTCTCCATGCTCTGTAACCAGACTAAATCACCTGGAAAAGGGGCTTACTCTGGTTTTCAGGCAGTAAAAGGAACTTGTTTTTTTTTTTTTTGGCAAATGCCTGGTTCACAAATATACTACAAGCAAATGAGCACTCTCCTGTAAACAAGAAGAATTATTTTTTATAACTATTGGGAAAAGTCTGCTTAATATTATTTTCTTTTTATTCCAGCATTTAATCAGGCAGCATTCACTAAAGAAGTACCTTTTTGCTAAAAGTTCAAGAGTTCCCCTGGCACTGCTGTAAATAGCCTTTTCCAAGCTCTGCTTGCCCAGCAAGAGAATGTCAGACAGGATTTTCTGCACATAAATGTGTCAGACATGCCCAGAGCTGGCCGATGGAAAGGGTGGGACAAACACCTGGTGCCAGGTACTGAGGCTCTCCACGGAATGCTCATCCCTGTTCCCATCTCTGTGTTCCAGGTCTGCGGGGTCTGATGCTGTCAGTCATGCTGGCCTCCCTTATGAGCTCCCTGACATCCATTTTTAACAGCGCCAGTACTTTGTTCACGATGGACATTTACACCAAAATCCGGACCCGGGCATCTGAGAAGGAGCTGATGTTGGCTGGCAGGTGAGCACGGCCCAGCTTCCCCAGGGCACAGAGCCCGAGCGCCCCTGGGCACAGGCAGCCTGCTCCCAAAACCCCAGCGCGGCGGGAGCCCGGCAGAGCCCGGCAGAGCTGCAGTGGCCTCCTGTGGCCGGAGCGGCTGTCCTGCCCCGTGCGCTCCTTTTGGGAAAACACGCCGTGCTCCCGAAGGAACAGACAGTGTGCATGAAGCAGCCAAGCTAATTCTCGCTGCTTCTCACTGCTGTTCGAAGGAAAATCTTTTAAATTACCTTCCTGGGCTCCGTGCTGCACCAGGCTGCAGCATCAATGAACTGGTTCTAGTTCATCAGCTATTGATTTGTCTCTGGACATAACAGCCACAGGAGAGAAGTGATTTTCTATGTTTTGATTGCGTATTTAAACATGCGCTGATGCATATTTGACATACACGATACCCAACTTGGATTTCTTTTGTTTGTTCAGTGCTAATTTGCCATTATAATTGATTTCACTAGGTGAAATACAAAATGAACATGTAAATTATTGATTAATTGCTGGGTTTTTTCTTTCTGATAGATCATAGATACTTCTAAGCAGATGACTAATTGAATATCTGGCTATGTTTACAGGGCATTTATGTTATTCTTAATTGGCATCAGCATTGCCTGGGTTCCTGTGGTGCAGTCAGCTCAGAGTGGGCAGCTCTTTGATTATATTCAGTCCGTTACCAGCTTCCTGGGACCTCCCATTGCTGCTGTTTTCCTGCTTGGTATCTTCTGCAAGCGTGTCAATGAGCAGGTAAGTGCAAATTAGGAAACAGGTATGCTGCATGTTCCTTTAGGAATTGGGAGAACTGGTGGTTTTGTTTTTTGTTTTTGTTTTTAATCCTAGTAAAGCCCAGGGATTTTGTGTCTCCGTACCCCAAAGCTTGAGGTTTCATAGAGGAGTTTGAAAAATTCTTTCATAGTCTGATAGACAGTCACCTAGGAATTCATACATAGCTCTGAAGTTTAGGTTACCTATCACTTTGCCAAGAAGTGTGTTCCATGGATAATCTATGGACACATATTTAAAAGTTATCATTTAGGTTATTGTTCACCAAGCTGCTTTTTCAAACAAATCATCTCTTACCTATCCTGTCCAGTTGGGGTTTGAATATCCCCAGGAATAGAAACTCCACAGTGTCTGTAGGCAACCTGTTCCAATGATCAAGACTTTTACAGTAAAACAAACAAAAAAGTATGTTTAAACAGAATTTCCCATGTTTCAGTTTGTGCCCACACATATCTCTATGTCTGTTCTACTTTGGGCTGGAGTACAGCAGGCGCCCACCAACAGTACTGAGAATTAAGCAGTTTCTCAGGGGGGCATTAGCAGGTAAACCAGAAACACATTTCAGGAAGGATGACACAACATTCTGGCTCGTGCCAGAGCTGTCAGGGATTCAGCCCTCAAAGGTAAAAAGGTATGAGAACAGCCCCTGGGGTGTGCAGTCCATGGCTGAAACCTGTCCTGTAGAAGGAGAGAATTGTGTGGACTGTGAGAAATGGCTGGATGTGCTGTCCTGAGGTGTGCCTGACATCTCAGAGCTGTTCATTGCCCCTTTCAGTCACACTCATCCATTGAGCTGGAAATAAGGTCACTGAAAGCATTGGGGTTAAAACCCACATGCCAAAGCCATTGTAACACAATCCATAATTACATCCATGTTTCCTCCAGCACCTGTTTGAGAGCTCAGAGTTCATTTCCATGTCTGAAATTACTCATTTTGATCCCTTCTTGTCACACCTTTGTCTGCAGGGTGCCTTCTGGGGCCTAATTATTGGGCTGCTGGCTGGACTGGGCAGGATGATCCCAGAGTTTGCCTATGGAAGTGGCAGCTGTGGGGTCCCTTCCAACTGCCCCTACATCATCTGTGGCATTCACTACCTTTACTTTGCACTGATCCTTTTTGCTGTTTCTGCCATCATCATCCTGGCAGTCTCCTACATGACCAAGCCCATTCCTGATGTACATGTGAGTATTAACTGCAGTCCTGCTCCTCAAGAAATGGAACACAATGAAACCACCAGTTTGTATTTTTGTATTTACCTCTCGACACTTCAGCCACCCCCAGCATACAGCTCCTGTAAGAGAGCAAAGGAAATAGTCTTCATTTACCTGTCACAGATCTTCAGTGACTCCTAATAGCCATAGACATGGCAGACCCTTGGATGCTGTGGTCTTACAGGCAGCTCAGGTGCTGGCCAGGCTGCTTGGTCTCTGTGCAGTGAGCCCATGATCAATTCCACTCCTTTTGTTCCATGGCAGCTTTACCGCTTGTGCTGGTCCCTGCGAAACAGCAAAGAAGAACGGATTGATCTGGATGCAGAGGAGGAGCAGGACAGAGCTGAGGAAAAAGATACTGAATCAGGTAACTGTTGAATATGTAGAGATTCTGTTAAATATTTGAGTATCCTTGTTTCATTCCTGAAGGCTCATTAACATGCTTGATAGTTGAAGACATCCTCCCTCCCCCCAACAACAAATCCTCAGCCCCCACAAATTTAAATGGCTCATGAGCCGCCTTTACCAATCTCTCAAGCTCAGCGTAAATCAGAAGTGAAGTGGATTTGAAGGGAGAAACTCTTATTCTCTTGGTAGCTGGGTGGCAGCTCTAGGACTAAACCAGTGGCAATGCTCTGGGTCAGAACTGCTGTGCATTGGCAGAACTGTGTGTGAGTCCAGCACTCAGAGGGAATTCACCTGGAATAGTGGGTTGTGGCCAGGATTGAGGGCACCATAAAAGCAGACTGCAAACCCACCTGCTCTCCTTACTGGGTTTCTGGTTCTGCTCCCAAGTTCCTCAGTATCCTCAAATTAATTTATTTGTCTTTCAATTAAGAGTGTAGAGAGTATTGAAAAAATGGAGTTTAAGCTCTGAAGCATAGTTTGCTTCTCCAATGCCAGGCCAAGTCTCTGGGCTGTAAAAGGCCCAAGTGTCTTCTGCAGAGCATGTAGAAAATCCCTCTTTTTTCCCAGGTGAAAACACAGTATTAACTCGATTCTTGTACTATTTTGTACTAAAATGCTTCCACTGAACCATGGCCATAAATCAGAACAGGGATAACCTCAGTGCCAGAGACTGAGCGTGTGCCATGATCTGTACTCACCTTTCCTGACCAGTGTTATTCCTTCCAGTTAACGAGGAAAACCAGGAGGACCCGGGATGCTGTAGGAAAGCTTACAACTGGTTCTGTGGCCTGGACCAACAGAAGGGCCCCAAACTGAGCAAGGAGGAAGAAGAGGCACTGAAGAAGAAACTGACGGACACCAGTGAAGTGCCACTGTGGAGGAACATTGTGAATGTCAATGGCATCATCCTCTTGACTGTGGCTGTGTTTTGCCATGCCTACTTTGCATAACCTCCTGATCACAGTCCTGAAATTGTACTGCATTGCTCAAACAAAAATGATGGCTTGTAGATTTACACAATTAGATACACATTGTATGTCCACCACCTATATTTGTCAAACATCAGAGTGATTTACTCGCTGATTTTGTGATCATAATTTCAACAATTTAAAGATGAAGGCCACTGGGATTTCCAGAGAGAGAATTTCTATTTAGACATTGAACCAATCCAGGCCTAACTGAGGTTCACAACTTCCATCCAATATTCTCTCTGTTCACGATACATTTCATATTTTAGGTTCAGAACAAGGCTGTGTGAGCCGTATTTCATATCAGGTTTTGTGGACTATCTTTTAGGGTTGACGATACTATTTTGATTTTCAACACTTCCTCTGATCATTCAGTTTTCCTTTTCCTTTGGCTATGATAATTTAATTGCAAAAAACCCACAACCACTGAGGGACTGTATTACAAACTCAAATTAAAATATTGCTTTTGTCCCTTCAAACATGGGATATCTTAAGTAAAGGATTTATGTATATACCAAAGTATTTGATACTATCCATAACTTTCCATTATCAGTTTTCTCCCCTTTTTCTCACTTTCCATTGGGTTGTGTTTCTCAGTTGACTAACTGGTCAGAACACTAACCTCTGAATTGATCACATTTTGAAATTGGGGAACACACGTCTTGATGATCCTAAAAAGAATTTTGCTTACAGCAGATTATCTGTTTCAGGTTAACTTCCAAAGGTCCTCTTCTCTTGTTATTTTAATATATACCTATACTTGAATGTGAAGCTTTTTATACAAAATACGTATGTTATATATACACAGGTAATACATTATGTATATGCACTATATATATTATATATTTAAAATATATATTTATGTGTGTGTATATATACTATTTTTTACTAATCAGTTCCCACCCTGGTGTGTCAAGGAGCTCTTTACTGTGGCCTTGGGGTCCGTGTACCGCCTCTCTGTGGACTGTGCTACAAACCAGCACATGGAGAAACATCCACAGCATTGGAAGGCTGGGCTGCATTTTGCAAATACATCCAAGGGCTCTGTACTGCTTTTCTGCAAAGCTATAGATCTTTCCTCTGAAGATTTCATTCAGAAATAGGATTCCTGCTGCATGGCAGCATGAGTTAGCAGTTGAGGAAGGAGAATAGTCACAGCTGTGTGATATCAGCTAAACCAGGCTGATTGTCTCCACTCGATAAGTTTGGTACCAGCTGGGGACACAGGAAAAGACAGATTTAACACTTCAAAGCAAAAAGCAATAGATCTTCTTTTCATCCCATTCAGCTTCCCGGGGAATCAAGTGTAGAAAGAAGATGCTGCTTGCTCAGTCAGGCAGTGCCACCATTCCCTGTTCCTTTCTGCACACGTAGGTGGGACTGTGCTGGCCCAGAGCATTCCCCAGGCTCTGCCGAGGGTGCTCCGGGCTGCCAGCAAGTGCAGCTGAAGGGAAGGGCAGAGCAGGTCCTGCAAGTGCCACTGCTCTGCCTCTTGGGCTTTCATCACTCCTGAATTTCCTGGCAGGATCTTTGCTTCATTTGGATCTAACCCCAAATGCTCTGGATTCCAGCAGGATTGCAGCTCTTCAGTAGAATTGATGCTATTCAGCATAATCCCTGCAGGGTCCTTTGCATAGGCCAGGTCAAATCAGTACTTCAGAAATACCAGTGCAAAGGCTTTTTTTCCTTACACTTAACACAGTGATAGAGTACTTGAAAGACCATGGAATTAATTGTATTTAATGAACTATGAAGACTTGTATGTATTAAAGTAACTGTATATTTTGAAGTATTTGGTATCCACAAAGTGATGGGATTTTTATTTAATATTACGGAAGACAGAGAAACTTCATTTGGTGTCTAGGTTTTGGCTCTGGGTAATAGTAATGGATGAAAAACAGATTGCCCAGATCCCTCTTTGTCGTTCTTTGCTACAAAAATCCGGTGAAATTACAAAGCTATTTGGATAAAGACAACACAAGTGATTTCCTGGCAGTCTGAGCAGCCTCTGGATGATCTCCTGGTGAATCAGGCATCATTGCATGATTTTGCTCCTCAGAACCCACAGTTTCCCAGGGATATTCCCTGTATGTCCTCAGCAACCTGATTTCATTGTGGTCTGAAGGTGGATGTTGTGGAGGGCAGAGCTCAAATGTTTACATGAAGTTTGACAGCTACTGTTGACTCCTGTAATTTTGTAGAATTTCATAGAAAAATTGCTTTATATTGTGAACAGTTGATAAAACTGTAATGTTTAGCTAACATTAAATGCCAACTCAGGTTGGTAGCTAGTGCATTCACGATTTTAAGGAAGAAAATGACTTTTCTTCAGTTTTCAGGGGAGCTCTGTCCATGAGCTGTTGTTGGGGGCACTCAGATAAAAGCAGCAGCTTACACTGTTCTGGGCATTGTCATGCCTTAGAGGTGGGAACTGTGAGCACACCCTTTTCCCCAGTGTTTGACCATACATTTGAAATACTTCTGGTTACTGGGGAGGCTCCAAATAAATCTGTGGCTCACGGCACAAAGCACCTGCTTGGCATCTACAGCATAACACAGCTGTGTTTCAGGGGATCTTGAGACTTCCCAGCTTACCCTGTCTAGTAAGATACATGGCTAAAGCTTATTTTAGTGGACTTTAGTTAGATGTACAGAATTATTTTAATAAAATAAAACAAAACAAAATGAAGTATGCACTTAGTAGTTCTGTCTGTGAGAGTGCTCTGTAAAGAACACACACTAAACAAAATCTTCCATTTAAGAAATACTACATAGTTCTTAGGGAAAATCCTGCAAAACAGTAATCACTGGTCACTTAATTTGTCTCTACCACCCACAAAAATGGATCCAAGTATCTCAAAAGTGTTTAGTATTAATGATGATGAGAACACACTGTTCTTAGAACTCAGAATTGGGGTTTATTCCCATTTTGTTATTGAAAAACCTCATGCACTGGAATGCCAGGGGAGGGAAGGTCTGGCACTTCACTTGGAATAAATCTGCAGTGCCCATGGTTTGGTTTTAAGCAGGCTGGCCATGGTGAGTTAGGCCATGGCACAGGGCTGAGCTCCTCAGGTGCAGGTGATGGTGGTGCTTGGAGCCCAGCAGCAGCGGGGATTGCCAGGGGACTCAGCTCCCTGACCTCCTGTAACTGGCAAAACCAGGAGTGCTCCTAGAAAGTAAAAGCCAAGACAAAAATGAGGAGCAAAGGTAAACAATAAATCCATGCATTGTCAGTCATTGTATTTGAAGGGCACTTGAGCTCATTGGTTTGAAGTGTTGAGCTAGAGGAGTTTAGAGCTGCCATTTCTGGGGACAGACTGCACAGCAAACGGTTGGGCACAGGCTGGGGGTGACAGCAAAGCTGCTCTCAGGAAAGCTGCTGGCTGCTTTAATTTAGTGGTCTGATGTGCCAGCTGCAGGTGTGTGCCCTGCACTGCAGTGTTCTCTGGGGGAGCAGAGACCCCACAGACAGGGAAGGGAGCAGCAATCAGAGACCTGCCCTTGTGCTGAACTGACAGTCCTTAGTCCCAGATATAATAACAGCAGGCAATACACTGCTGAAAGAGGTGACAAATGCAAAAAACCCCTGGTTTCATTTGGTGATTCATGGCATTTTCTCATGGAGTGTGTATTTGCATGGGCCTGTGCTGGAGAACCTAAAGGACAGAGTAGAACTTCACTCACTCCAGTTTCTACCAGTTGCTCTGATGCCAGACAGTATAAGAAGTGCCTGAAGTTATTGTCCTTATAATTGATAAAACAGGTTGCCTTTTTTGTGCCTCCTGAAGAATATTCCTTCTTGCCATCTACCATGGGCAGCTGTGAGAAAGAATAATTCCCCTTGAGCTCCTGAGCCCACCCTCTCCTCACCTGAGAGAGCTGAGGCCAGAGCAGTGTGTCTGCCTGTATCAGCACCTCCCCTGCTTTCCTGAAGGTACCTGGAAGAGCTCCAAGCTGAGGTGTGAGTGTCTTGTCACTCTGTGCAGTGGTTTTTTTTACAGTATTGGAGCCTATAACTTAAAAAAATGTAGCTTATATGCAAGGTTTGCTAAAACAAATTATTAGAATGGGTTTTATTCATTCAAATTGCAAACTTTGTCTTGCTGAAAATAGGTCCTGTGCTTTGAGCATATTAGCTTTGTAGCTGTCTCTGCCCTTCTGGTTTAATGTCATTAGCCAAATCTGACTTTCCCAGACTATTTTGTCCTTAGACAAATCTCTCACTATATAATTTTTAATATTTTTTTAAATAGAAAAGGTAGTGGTGGAAAGCAAATATACTCCCTGCTTTGAAACATGAAAAGATGGAATTAAAAGCTGCCTTTTTCCAGATAGGACAGAATGGTTTCCACCCCTTGGCCTTCTGAAAGCACATAGGGACAGGGGAAATGGGTCTGTAGTTACAAGAACAAAGAGCCATAACATTCTTAACCTTCTGGAAACTGTTAGAAAAAAATTCAATAGGACCTCTGCCTGGGTAGGACACAAGACTCCACAGGGAAGTCTTGTTTCCCATGGATGCAACTGTCTTGTCTTCTGGTGTTGCTGAGGATTGTTGGGCAACTGGTTTGAAAACTCAGTCTGTGTAGAGTGTAACTGCATTAATTCCAGTATTGACCCAGGACCACATTAATTATATCTGGGCCTTAATAATTGTTGGCTTCAAGCTAAAAAGGCAAATTGATTTCATTGATGTTAAAGATCTGCCTTGGTGCTAAAGCCATCAGCATAGAGCACCGGGGAAGGCACAGTGCTAAAACTGAGACTTGCTGTACACACAGTGTTTCCTTTGAAGCAGTGAGTTTAATTAGGGTATGAGGTTCCAGATCTTGAGATGTTAATTTAAGTATTTATAATGTGTATGAAGTGATTCAAAAAGATCTTCAGCATTTTTGTGACCAAGTCTGTGGCAGATTTATTATGGAGCATTCCTGACTGAAAGCTAAGTCAGTCTAGGGAAAGTGTTCATCAGCTGTTCCTTTGATCCAGCCAATTGTTTTACTGACACCTACAGTGCTAACTAATTCCCAGCCTCATGAAATGGGCACTCTTGTCTCTCATCCCAAAGCAGGGAATTAGCCCTCAGCACACCACGTGACTTTTGATTAATACATCTGCAACCTTTTTGTCAATAATGCAGCTTTGTAAGAAGAAAACCCCAGCTAACAGTGGTTCATGGCTGTTCCATACACAGACTTCCAATTTTGGCATTTGCAGAGGCAGCACATGGTCAGTACAGCCCAAGGGAATTCCTGTCGTGTTTGGAGTGTGATGGTTTCATGTTGTCAGGTGTTACAGTGCCAAAGAATTGCTGACACAAAAGCAGACAGGTGGGAAGGCCCCAGTAGTGTCCATATCTCAGAGTTCACCTGAGGCTTTGTTCCATTTCTGTACTGTGTGTGCAAGATGAGAACACTGATCCTTGTAGAGGCTTTTTTGGGAACATTATATTGTCTTCAAAGCATTGATCAGGCTATTATTTGGAATGCAGTGCTTAAGGTCCAAGTCAATTTCTTCTAGTCAGAGCAGCTCAGTGTGGATGGTCTTATTTCTGCATCTGAACAAGTTAACTATTTTGGGAACTCACTGAAGGCTGATAGCTGAATTATCGGGGAAGGCTGTGACAAGGTTGGACCTGGGCTAAGATGATGACTGTAACCAGCTTTTCCTGCAGTTGTGTAAGAGCAGCTAAGCCTACACTGTGCTGCTCTAGTCCTTTAGTGTGTTATTAAAGCTGCCTGGCTTCTCTTATTGAGTTGGATGCACTCTGGCACCAATATGTATTACGTACGAGTGCCTTATGTGTTTAAAAGGCACAGCTCCTCCAAGATCCTGCCTGGAGGGAAAGAATCCAACTGACTCAATGCTTTTGAATCACATCTTTATAGGAGAGGAAATTCACCCTTTGGTTACGTAGTGGAAGAGAAGCATTTTAACTGTAATCACTGCTACAGGAAGAGTTTATACAGTGTGTAAGGGTAATGCAGTTTGCAGTGTGACCGTGGGTTTGAATGGAAAAGCAGCCCTGACAAATAACTCCTTTTACAGACCTGATGCAGCCTCTTTGTAGCTACAATTCTGGATATAAAACTCCCATGTGAGAACAAAACCCAGGGGAAAACAAATGGGACTTGCTGTGAAGCTGCACCAGCTGCTCTGTCACATCTTCCTTGGTGGCTGAGAATGGCCAGGGCTGTCTTGCTCCTTTGTGTTATTTCTTTGCCCAGACCTGCCGTTGAAGCCTCTTAAATCACACTCTGGTAACTGCAGACAGAAATTTGCAACGTGTCTGTAGTGAGCAGCCTGAACTCCCAGTGAAGAAAATGCTACTGAAACTTCCCACCACTTCCACTGCCCTTCAAACCCCGAGGTGCTTTTGTTCCCTATTATAAGCAATTCCAGTCAGGGACCAGAGCCCTCTCCTGTTGGAGAGGTCCCAACACAGCTTTACCAAGGGCCACCCCAGTAAAGGCTTTCTGACTTTGGTCTTAATCCCATGTTCACACATGCTTGCAGCAAAATTCATGTAAATTCCTGTTGTTAGATCAATTTGTCCGTACAGACAAGACTGCTGGAGGGTTAAATGTGAACCTTTCTAATATAATTAATTATTGATTAGTGTTCGATAGGCTGAGGTTTAAAAAAAAAACAAAAGGAGAGTACATCATGAGGAAAACAAAAAGGGTTGGTGTCCTGTATCATAGGAAAATCCTGGTAACTTGGGCAATAACTCCTAGGGGAGAACTCCACACTTCCTAACTTTTCTTCCCCATTTTTCTGCTTGTGACCCGCAACGTAGACGTGAAACTGTTGCCAAATAACTTTTCAGGAGGAACTGATCGAGAATAAGTGAGGAATAGAGTTCTGGTGTTGAAGGTCTCATGTAATCCTGCACCTTTTACAGCCAGACAACAACAGAGGGCAATAGATCTCTAGAAAAGATCGCGGCTGCAGAAGGGTTTCCAGTCGATCACGGTGATGGCGATATCGGCAGCTCTTTGCACGGCCTCGCTGGGATCATCCAGACACCGCAGAAATGTGTCCCTGTGCTCCAGCAGTGTCTGGCGGCCCTCTGGCAGCTCAGCCAGCAGGGTGAGGGTTTTGATCGCATTCAAACGCGCTTTGCTGGTTTCCTCAGCAACCAGCGTCAGTAAAGGTGGAATGGCTTCAGCACCCATGGCTGAGGATCTCCCTGCGGGGAAATAAACCGGCTTTGAAATGTGTTAGGACATCTGATCATCTTTCTTTTGGACTGACACGTTCTATTCCCTGCCCGGCTGCAGCTCTGAACAGCCCTGGAGCTGCAGTGCACAGAGGTAGAACATGCTCTTCTTTCATAGACCGAGGTTGGCTCCCAGCTGTTTACTTTTAAGGAAAAAGATCTTTCATGGTTAACTTTATCTGCCTCGCACATTAGTATTTCATTTGCAACAAATTATCTAAAAATATGCGAGGCACCAAATGATAGAATAAACTATGTTTTGGAGGGGGGTGAGGAGGAGTGGAGTGTGTTAGATGCCCTTAAGAACATCTGCCAGCCTTTCGTTTTTAAAAACACTTCAAAGACCAAGATCCACTCCTGAGTTGTCTTTGGAAGCCCGAGGAAGGTTTGCAGAGGAGGACTGGAACACAACTGCTGTTATTGAGTCTTTTATGTCTAATTACTCATTCATCACACTGGAAATTTAGCAGTTAGTATTTTCTGTGTCATGTAAGTTACTTGGGAGAGCTACAGACCCTATTAATATTCATTGCTCTCCCAGCTGTGAGAGAGGAGCTGCCTCTAATCTCCAAATGTTTCCCGAGAGCAGCGCTCCTCTGCTGAGCACCGCTGATTCAGTGGAGCTCCAGGTTTGTGCATCTCTGTGTGGTCTGGACTTGAATGGAAAATGTTCCCTTTCTGGAGGGAAATGATGCAGGTGAGGTAAATAAATAACTTCTTGACTTACTTAGGGGAATGAAATATGAAATATTCTATCCCCCCTAGGCACTGTGACAAAGCAACAATAGTTGCTAAAGGCAGTTATAAAGAAATGTCCCAATCTTAGAGTTTCTTGACGAACATTAACGCTGTCAGAAACTGAGGGCTTGGGGTGGGGGAGGGCAAATGTTTTGTTATTTGGTTGCCCTAGAATTGGATTTCCAGGAGGTACCCCAACAGAAGTGCTCTGTCTCTCACCCTGAGGTGTAACAAGAGCAAACATCAGCGCTCCTGTTGAGTTTGCTTGAACTTCGGGCTGTGAGTCTTCCAGCAGGCCCAGCAGTGCAGGAATCACCTCTTCATTGTACACGGCGATTTTCCCCTCAGCATGAGAACTGTGTAGAGAAGATGGTTAAGTTGTTTCCTTGAACTGTGCCTGGTGCCCGTGCAGCCCCCTGGCCTCTGATGCCGGTGCCACCAGCACTGTGACACCCTGCCGTGCTGCCCTGGAGGGGCTGTCCTGCCGGGGCCACAGGACAGGGCTGTGCTTGTGCCTGCTGAACCCACCCCTGAGGGTACCACACTGACCTGCCTGCACCAGCTTCACCATATTTTAGGTGATTTTTAGGTCGTACATGGATTTTTCAAAATGCTTTCTATGGTACAGTGGACACTGATGGGCAGCTGCATGTAACAGGATGTAGGATTAAGGGTGTTGCTAGTCCTAATTGCAATGTTACAAACCTGGCTGGTGAAGCCTCTGGAGAGTAAAAAGCCTGCTAAATCAGAGGGCTGAAATAAATTCTTCTCCCAGATCACTTTTCTCTCTTTCTTTCTAGCCTCTCTAATGAGGAGGCCTAGCCATTGCAGGGACCTAAAACGTAGCTCATGTCCATATTTCAGTTGCATTTTGCTTTCTTTCTATGACTCACGTTAATTATACTCCTTTCCTCTAAGACCTCTCTTGATTATAGGACATGTGGAAATGTGTAGTGCCAGTTGATATGTAAACTACATCATCTGCAGACCTTTCTAAACTAGACATTTGTGGAACACATTATATTTTCTGATTGCAGTACAGTGAACTTAAGTTATTCCTTTCATCCATTCTCTGATACACAAATTTAATATAAAGATTGCTTTTTCTGATCCATCACTGATGTATGCGGCAGCCTGTGGCAGAAAACTATTTCTGTCTTCAATCACAGTGAAAGTTTCCAAGGACCCCTAATTTTCTGAGAGAGAGCACTTTTCTAAAAACATAAGGGAGATTCTCCCTACCTCCATAGTGGTCAGAATCCTGTTTCTACAAGATTTTTCATGCAAGAATTTTTTCATAGCAGTGCTGTACCAGGAAAAAAAAAAATCCTGATTCCACTGCCAATACTGAAAACAAACAGAAGGAGAAGGAATGACTGATCAGCATCTGCTTTCTTCAGTGATTTGTAGCAGTTAGGAATTTTTTAAGCACCATGTGTCCCATTTTGTTTTACCCATGTGTGCATTCAGGCTGATAGGGCTTTACGTGTGAAATGTGGCAGCTTCGGTGTGCAGTGGAACACAGCTGTAAATGAATGCATTTATTTACTCCTGGAATTAGCTCTTTCTTGGACTTAAGCAATAGAGAGGTTTCTTTACCTGATTTCTAAGAGGACACAGGCTGCTTTGCTCCTGATGGCTGTGGAGGGGTGTGAGAGCTTTTCCTTCAGCACAGTAAGAGCACCAGCTGCCAGGGCTTTAGAAACCTCCACACGGAGACAGTTGGAGAGTGTATCAAGGATCAGCTCCTGGATCTCATCCAACTCTGTCTTCAGCTTCAGGACCAGGGGGGGAATCAAACCAGCCCGCAGGACACCACCAGCCCCTGCACAGGGGACAGGGAAGGAACGTGGATGAGAGCTGAGTGCAGCTACTATTGCTCCCTGCAGAAGATCAAAATACATATGGGAACTCATGTCCTTACACAGAAGTGGGATTGAGAGATGGAAACTACTCCAATACTGCCCTGTTTATAAATGTCATTTTAGCATTGCTTCTTTGGGGAGCTCCCCCAAAACTCCTCTAAAGAAATCAAGACCAGGTAACAACCAACATGACAATTGCTTTGATGTTCTCAGTTTCTCTCTATAATATTTCTCCCAAAATTATCCTTGCAAGGAAAAAATAGAATATATATATATATGTATACATTATAAAATCAACTTCTCTGCAGTCTTTCTAACTGTCCTCAACAGGAACAGATGCTAAGAGAGGCAGAGATGTTGGCCTTTAGAGCTTGTTCTTTGATTTTCCACTGTAGTTTTTTTGGGGGGCAGGGGGAGGAAGTCAAGATTTTGGGAACTGTCAGCTTCCTCACACATTTCTTTGTAGTAGTTCTGTCAAGGCAAAAATTTAAATTCTGAACTTTCCAGCAGTCAGTACTCTTGCACTGGCTCCTAAAATATAACATCAAAGGCACAGAGATCATAACTTGCTCTGAAAGTGATGTCTTTGCTATGAGCAAGAGTCTGATTTGTACCATTTCTTACCCTTTACTAAGTCAACACGGCAACAGCAATGCCAGGGGAAAGCAGAACGTACTGTCCACAAGTAACTACGTGAAAACAAAATTCTCCAGCTTGTCTTGTTGCTAAGACTGATTCTTTGGTTGCTATGAGAAATGGGGCTCTTTTCAAAGTGATTCATATATGGTTAGATAGGAAGTTTTGTGGATAAGAGTCATCAAGGTATTTTCAAATGAATCTCCACAGCAGAGACAAGTGGGAAAAAGATTTTAATGACCCATGGTAGTGCATAGGAGAAATCCCTCACCTTGATAATTGGGTGAAAACCAGGATTCTAATCTAGAGGTTATTGTACATACTGTTGCACATATTTCTAAGGCTTTGCTAATACTGAATAACTTATGTTACTGACTTCTTAGGATCCATGTTACAATGCCAAGGCAAAGAAATGCCTTGGGGTGATATTACAGCTTTACTACCTGTGCTACACTTGGAGGTCAGTTTCTGTGAGAATTCAAATAAATAAGGAAAACCAGTTCCGAGACAATTCACTTTGGAGGCTAAGAGCATTTTACAAACAAGGATTTCTCCTTGTGCCATAAAGGCAAAGCAGGAAAGGAAAGTGAACTAATGTTCTTTGAAGCTGTGGCTCTGTGTACCACTACACAGGGGAGTTGGTGCTTTCACAGTGAAAAAAACCCAACTAACTCTATATTGTTCCCTGGAGGAACAGAAGAAATCTGTGAAAGAGTAACTCCAGCCCATTTAAACTGTCCCTGCAGAAGGATGTGATGAAGGACACCTGCACTATTGCTCTGGAAAGGACTCTCTTGGAGGGTCCCTGGGAAAGAGGCCCAGCTCGTCCATCACCAGCATCAACCCTCTTGCCAAGGGTTGCTGGGGTTTGGATTGTACATTATAGACACAGAAAGGTTTTGGCAGGTTACACAGCAGCAGGAATATATCTGGGAATTCCCCGTGCCTTATGGAATGCCAGGCAGTAGGGAACCCACTAATGAACTGCTCCCAAGGATAGCAAACCAAAGCAGTTAAATCATATCCAGAATTCCTTTAGCCACACTTCCCAACAGTCTTTTGAAATGGCCTGTGACAGACAAGATTTTTTCAAATGCAACTTTTTAAACTCCTCCCAAAGCTTTTAATGAAAAGAAACTGTATGGCCTGAGAGCATGAAACGGGGATCCCCAGACTGCTCAGTCACCATATGGATTTCTAAATTCTGGGTTGCTGGGGGAATCAGTACAGAATCTCAGTTTGGGAGGTACAGTTTCAGAGGAAGAGTAATAAATTGGAGGTGACAGACTCAAGCTCACACTGCCTGTCACAAGCACCTGTGTGCAGGTGAACTCACGTGGATCCCAGTGCTCCTTGGGCCAGCCCATAAGCAAACCTTCTTTGCACAGTGCAGACACACTCTGGTTTGAGCCCAGAGAAACCATTTCTTGATTTAATTTAACTTTCCATTCAATCTGTCTGTTACAACTGCTGCTGGAGCATTCCCTCCGCCTCCCTCGTGCTGGGAGATGTACTTGCCTCTTTCCTATTTTTTGTACTTGCTTTCAAATGCTTACTAGCTATTTTTTAACCCATCATCTTAAGTTTCATTTTCACTTTGATGCAATTCCCTCTTTTTCAAGACTTCCTTGCTAAGTTCTCTCAATTCTCTTGATCAGTTTGCCATCATACAGCCAGGAAGTATAACCAGCATTCAGCTGTCACTTCTTTGTGTCTGGATGTTTCAATTGTCTTCAATGTATTCCAGCAATACATTCATCCAACCAGGGCTGCTTTCACTGGCCCTTATTCCTTCCAGTTAATGCTTATTGACTTTCTTTGCCTCAGTCATCCCTCATTCATTGCACTTCATGTGCAAAATTCTTTTGGTGCTGGCCTTTACTATGGCACTGCAGTTCTGGGTGTGAAACACAACAAAGCCACTTAGTGCCTGTGTCCACAGGCTGCTGGGATAATGCACAATGTTGTCTAGAACAGCTTTGATTCTGTGCAGCCATTCAGCAGTATTTATTCTGGGGCTACTGGAGCTCATTTTGTCTGAACACTTGGGATGTTCTAATTTTTTTTTTTAATTTATTTTGTTTTACCAGGCTGGGTCTCTGTACCAGGAGCTTTCTTGTCTACTGTTTTTGTCAGGCTGTCTGAGCTCAAATGCTGTCGTGCTACTAGAGGGAGCTTCCCAGATCTAAATATAGAAACCAAGATGAATTGTTTGACCTTGTCAAAAGTCTCAATGTGGTGAAGAGAAAGAGGGTGGAGAGGAAAGGCCATCAACAACAACAAAAAGAGACTACCTAACACTGAGACTGAAATTTCCACGTGGAAATTCGTCATGGTTTTCCCAGGGGAAGCACAGGTTGAAAGGTCTCAGGAGGGAAAAGGGAGGAGGCAAAATCAGTGGCAAGTTGTTTGGGAGTCACTTGTAAATGAGAGTGGTCTCAGGTCCTTGGATCTTAGTGAGCAAGCAAGAGGAGGGGAAGGTAAGCTGGGGTTTTGAGGAGTCCTGTACTGAAAATTACAGTGGCATCCTCAGGATATCGACTTTTTCATTAAAATACTGGCCTTTCAAACGGGATTTGTCTATTGCACAGAGTGTTCTAGATACCCTGGGCCCAGGGAAGTAGATGGGAAATATGTTTTCAAAATGCAAATAGTTGCATTTGCAGCTGCATAGTTAACGTCATTATTGATCTGTTTTTCTGAGAATTTGTAATCTTCCCTTGGGCTGCTTTTTATCTGAGCACTCATCTCTTCCTTCTCATAACTCTCTGGCCACTCTCATCCTCCCTTTCCTGATTTTTTTCTCAAATAGGCCCAAAGAGGAGTTGCCATTTATTCTGTTCTCTCAGTATGGCTGCAGGGCATGTAAACAAGTTAAATTTTGTAGAAGACAAAGGAGTTATTTACAGTACACAACAGTGGTGTTTTGGTTTTCAATTATCGAAATCAAATCACACTGCAAATCCTTTTCCTTAAAAATGCTGATTTTCAACTCAAAATGTGTGTTTTGGTCTGAAGCATGTGCCTCATGCATGGCCACAAAGTGATGACTGGAGTAATGGGACACAGAAAAATAATATGGAAACACAGATCCCCTAGAATATGAATCTTTGTTGGTACCTTGGATGTCTCTCTGCAACGGTCACACAACTATTTGAAATGCTCAGGAAAGGCATTTGTGCTTAGGAAGGGGCACATAGGAAAAGCAAAGCAGAGCCATGGGAAGGGAATCTGCTGCCTGGCATCACAGCCAGCTGGGACAGCCCTGGGGGGAGCTCACTGACTGAGGAGCCAAGTGACCCTGACAAAACTCCCAGAGCAGCAGCTCTCTTGTTTGCCCTGCAATAGTTTATCACCATTTCAGAGGGAAGCAAGGGTTTATTACCCTTGTGAGTGCCACCATTCATCATAGACACTGGCAAAGAGTGCTCAAGTGATGCTTCCTTTGTGCCAAGAGTGATACCTTGAGTGACAAGATGAGCACAGGGGATGCTGCCCCTGCACACCTTCCTTAACAACTCCTTGCTCACTACTGTTTAAATGGAAAAAAAAAAATCATTTATTCTG
Organism: Sinosuthora webbiana; assembly: GCA_013397395.1. NCBI lineage: Eukaryota > Metazoa > Chordata > Aves > Passeriformes > Sylviidae > Sinosuthora > Sinosuthora webbiana. The sequence goes on from VXBN01005084.1 coordinate 1,294,560, forward strand.
GGAAGATCTCTGAGTCACCTGTCACAAGAGCACAGTTTATGAACCTTGTAGTAGCTTATTCAATGTTAAGATTCAGCATTTTGATTCTCAGTGGTTCCAGCATTATGGCTGTGGCAGGGAGTAGATTGAATATTATATTAGAAATACTATAAAACTGGGCTGAGCATCCTGGTGAGTTTGGAGCAGGAGGCAGACCACATTCAATGAACTACAGCTCACCTGCCTAGAACCCAGCAGCTTCACCAAGCCTTCTACCTGAAGGGGAGAATTCTCTCTACGCCTTTGGAAATCAGAATATTTTCCTCTTCTTTGCAAGAATAGTTCTCTGTCTTTCCATGCCAATTTAACAGGAACAAACAGCAGTGTCCCCAGGGATGACTGTGCCTAGAGACAGAGGCTATCTCTTATCTGAAAGGACTGAGGGGTGGGAAGTCTCTGTTTACATGAACTGAAGAGCTACGGGGATATTAAGAGAACTGAGGAAAACACTGCAGGGATTGGATCAGACTAGAAATAGTAAACAATTCTGTATCAAACCATTTCAAATGGGAGCACTGGCTCCATGCATTTGTCTTATGGGAGCCCTAGGGATTGCCAGGTACAAAATCACAACCTCAACAGTAGTATCTGTCAGATCCTCATTAAAAATACAACAGCTTTATAAAACTTTATAAGCTTTATAAAAGCATTATATGATCTGATTTCTCAGCCACTGAGAATTTTTCCAATCCTCAGGATTTTGAGATGCTGTCTGAATGAAAGATATGACAGAAATTAAGGTTATAAAAAATACTAAAAAGTCAGCAGTAACCTGCAGGAACACATAATGTGGCTGCCTCATGGGATGATTTAAAAACCCAAAATGTTTCCAGCATTAACAAGGAACAGGAAAGATAGGTCTGATAAACAAGAGGTTCCTAAGCCTCAGTAAAGAATGAAAGAGATTCCTGCAGGTCTCGTTTTTGTTTTTAGAAACTTTGCTTTAGAGTGTGTGCACTTGTAATATCAAAGCACCACTGAAGAAATTAACATAGAAATGACATCTGATATATCTGCATTATCTTCTCTGGTATAATTTAGAAATCCAAGAAACAAGTTTCTTTACTTAAAAAAAAATTGTCATTTTGATATTAATTAAGACTGCCTGCGACCACCTGCTTGAAAGGAGTGGGTTTAACTATTTAAATCATTCATGGCCAATGAAAAGAGGAATAATATCTAAAGAATTAAAAAATGTTAGTCTACGGAATGTATTTTATCACATCTCTAAAAACTCTAGGGATGAGTTAGACAGAATAGACTTGTGTTTCACATAGAAAATTTTCAAAATGAGAAATAAACCTTGGGTTCTGCTTTTGTACAAGATCAATAACTGACCAAGACAAGTCCCCTCATTTTGACTGATAGCAGTGTCAGATCCTTCAGTTTTTGGGAAATCCCGCAACACACAAAGGTGGAAAGAATGAAATGTCTTCTCTGTTGTAATAGTGCATAGTCCAGCAACTGTGGATTGCTGCCCATTCATGTGGAATCTGAAGGCAGCCTCCAAAATGAAAGCAACTTTTTCATCTTTTACTGGAACTATATTGATTTGTTTTGATATACAAGAAAGCAAACAAACAAAATGAAGATGAAATAATTTTTTTTCCTAGCTCTAATTGTTGATAGTCTGCCTGTAAGTTGCAGGATAAGCTGTGCTATCTTTTGCAGGGGTTTTTATTCAGCCCTTCTGAACTCCAGCTGCTTGCACCTCCCTTTTAAGTAAATTTCTATAAGTTTTCTACATTTGTAACTTCATCTCTAGACACCCTCACAGTCATCCTGTGTACCCAAAGGAATGAATGCATGTGCACACACACAGCGTGCATTTCACTGTTCTTCCATGCAGATTGATCACACAAATTGGGAAATTGCTTGGATTTTATTTTTCTGACAAAAAAATCTTTATCGTCTTTTAAAAATAATAAAAAATCAAAGAAAAAAACAGTAAAAATTCACCCAGAGGGTTGGGGATTTTTCTTGTTCTTTTAGATGAAGAAGGAAATGTCACCCTGAAATTTATTAATTTCCTCTACAGGGAAGACTCTGCCAAAATACATGAAGGAAGGAAAACAATCTGATATGCACTACTTGTGCCAAAGTCCTCAGATCAATAACTGCTCAGAAAATTAAAGCCTTAAGATAACTACTCCCAAAAAGCTGAGCCTTAGCCACTGAGGCTATTCCATTTCAGATTTTCCAAGTCAGAATTTATCTTTTTCTTTTGCTGGTCAGTAATGGACACGCGTAGTTCTAAGATGAGACTAAGAGGGACCAGTGCAACCTTTAACCGTAAGAGAATCTTGAATTTCAGCTTCCAAAAGTACCCACTGTGACCTGCAGGGTTCACAGAAGGCAGTGAGTTTACTGTGCCTGACAGAAAACATTCAGAAAAGAACCTGGACTGGCACACCCACAAACACTGATTTAAATCTTGGATTTTATACTTTATATCAAGCATGTACAGCAAGTGTTAACAGTTCCTGGAGCAAGTTTCAGTCACAGAAGAATTGATGCTGGAAGGTGAACATGACATTATCAGTTTGACAAATGTTCATATGGTTATTGCCTCCATTGTAGCAATTTTTAGAGATTCCTGTGGCGAAAGGTCTGCCTTGTCACAGAAGTTTGTAAAGACGTGCGAGAGCTCATTTCCTACAGAGATGATTGTCTGCCTGGCTGGGGTGGAAGGAGTGGATGGAGAGGAGGGAGGCAAACATTTGTTTTAGGCAAACCAGTTGACCAGCTGAGAAACCATTCAGATCCATTTTACACTAATAAAACGAGTTTTAAACTTTTAAGTCCAACTGTCTTACAAGCCCCCAATGTGAGACCGATGCACAATTGCAAGCTTTCAGAACTTCTGCTGAGAAAATAGATTGAAAGAAAAGTAAATCTTTTCTCTTTTGGGGCAGAGGGCCAAATAATTAAAGCAACATGAATGAAGTTCAAGAAACAGTTTTCTCAACATTCTTGAATTTCTGTACCTGGAAGTTACACCTGTGCAACTGGAATGCATTACGAAATAGCATTACACAGCCAAGTGACCATTAGAACATCTTGGACCTTACCTTTAAGGTTCACCTTCTGTAACCAGTGGATTAACCCCACACATGCTCAGGCATTAGAGAACATTTTTTTCAGTTTTGTTCCTTAGGAGAAATACGTCATTAAGATGGTGAAAGTGTTCTCTGAACTTCCATAGTACAACTAAATGGCAATCCATCAAAAACAGAGGTATATGAACGAGAATGTTTCCCATAGAGATTTGATTACACTGCTGTCAAACATTAAAAATGAGAGGCTTAAAGCAACCAAATATCTAAAATTAATTATGCATCCGATTCTAAAGAATTTTGTCCTGAAAATTAACCTAAACTGGCTTTGATGATATGAATCATTGCACAGACTGAAAACTGAACAGACTGAAAGACTGCAAATAGTGGTAGAAAACAACAGGAAGAAATTCATGGGAACATGAATTCAGTCTCATTGTGTAAGCACTTCTTTTTTACATTTTCTCCATTGTTAGAAGGGTGGGACATTATGTCATATCATGTCATATGTTATATGTTATATGTTGTATGCTGTATGCTGTATGTTATGTTATGTTATGTTATGTTATGTTATGTTATGTTATGTTATGTTAAAAATGACCTGATAGAAACTTCACACAAGAAGGAACTGGAGAAATCGTAGTGCTGACAAATCCACTGCTGCTCTTTGCTGGTCAGGCCTGCTGGCAAAGCTGCAATAAGGCAATTTTATCCTACAGTTCACACTGCTTCCACTGGTGCCAAGATGAGCACAATTGACTGGTGAGAACTGATAAAACCTCCTGAAAAGAAGAATACAGTACTACAGGTGGGTGAAATCCTTTTCTGCTTCAGATGCTCTGGCTTGGCAATTTTGTTTGAAATGAGAGCAGAAGAAACACATCTTGATTGGAACCACAGGCCCAGATGGCTGCACGACGTGAGTGGAGCTCGGTGGAAAAGCAGATTGAGCCTCCCCTCTCCACTCAGACCTGCTACTTTGCAGATTCCATGTTTTCCATGGGAAGCCATGTTCTTAAGGAAAACTGCTTTCTGCTACTCAATGAAAATTGCAGTCTGTTCTGACTGAGGCTCTGCAATAATTCTTTCCAGTGTGTTTTAGGCTATATTTTATTTCAAGCAGTGAAAAATTCAAAAATCCTGATTGAATACAAGCCTGCCAAGGTGTGGGCTGCTTTGAGGATGATTTGTTTTTTGAAGTACCTCCCCAGTAAACGTTGGGAACAACAGAAAAATGAAGCTGTTACTTAACCTGGACTAAAATATTAGGTCTAGCTTCTGTAAACATGCCAGATTAAGCACAGGCACTTCAACAGTAGTACTTATGTGCTTATCTATAAGAACATTATATACATAGGATTCAAAACACCCTTAAACAGAAACAGAGAACACACTTCGTGTGTCTGCTTTGTACTTCATAGGTGGATTGGTAGGTAAATGGGAAACTCTTAGAGTTTATGTAGATGCAAAACCACCTGTGGGCCTGACGTTGAATAAGAGGACCATCATCTAAACCAATTATTTAGTCCTGACTGCAATATTCCAAATTTTTTAAGAACTGGACTGGTATTTGAAGTCCCCATAGCAAAGCTACATGGATGTTCCCAGCTCTTCTTCCATAGCTTCCCAGAATTACCTTTGTGTCCTCAAAAAAAAATTGTCATCCTTTTTCTTTTTTTTGAACAACGAAATAATTTCTGTTAATCAGACACAAGGAGGTTATAGAACAGATAAATAACAGTGCCTAATGAAACTGTAGTTATATCTTGTGGTTCGTACATGAAGAACTACATGGTTAAAGGATACAAGAAAATGTGAAGTCCAATTATAACATTTTTTCTGAGTATCTACTAAAATATATGTAATCCTTCTGAGGGCCCAGTTTGATACTTTGTCAGCTGGTAAGAACATAAGTGGCAAAACAAAATATATGTGAAATCAATACATTTCTTTTTGCTTGTTTGTTATTAGAAAAAGTTAAAACCCCACCAAATGCCTACCCATGTCCTCAGGTGGGAGAGACCTTCTTTCAAGCCACTCTTCAGTGAATATTTAATCACTCTTATGAAGTGGAAAACCCCCAACCAGGAAGCTTGCAGGAGGGAAGAGGGGACCCTAAGAATAACCAACAACCTTGCTCAGACCACTTTTAACAGAAGACCTGAAGCTGGTACAATTTGTTTTAAAAGTCTTGGCTTCAAAAAATTCCTGGCACTCTTTAATTGCATCTCCTGGGCGTAATTCCCAAAGATCACTGCATTTTGATCTAAAGTGATTTTTTTTCTGTTCAACCTTCACAGATCATTTGTTGTCTGCTTTACTAAGTGATCCCCAATTTGGGTTAACATTTGAGGGGTTTCGTTTTGGTTTTTTTCCCCATTCCTTTGCCCTTAATAGTGAAAAATGAGCAAGGAATACTTTAATTTACTTTTGTTCTTTTCTTTAAAATAAATAACATAATAGTGTAATCTTGAAGGACAGGCTCTTTACAAAGAACTATATTCCTTTATCTTATTTCACAGTATCACTGTAGCTTTCTTCACGGATTCATCCCAAAGCTTAGGATAAGTAAGAACAGCTGTGGAAAGTTTCCTGCACAGGAAAGCCAAGGTATCTTCCAGGGCTCTAGGAAAGCAGCTCTCCTCCAGCTGCTGGATTTAATGTTTGTTTTTCTCAACTTGGCTTCAGTAGCAACTGCTGATGCAGCAGCTGAAACAATGAGCTGCAAACACAGTAGGTACATAACAGAAATGTGAAGGAAGGGATGTAAAGCACTCAGCATTTGTAGACTTTGGTTGTTGTTTTCTTTTTAAAAAAGTTCTTTAGTCGATTGTGATATTAGATGTAATGCATTGTCTGGGCTCACATTCCCAAATGTCTCTCATGATTTGCTCTCATAGGAAGAGTAAACTGCTGATATTAAGCAAAACCCTCAGTTACCTGAAGGGTGAGAGAAGATAAAAGGGTGAAATCCTGGTAGAAAGTGAATTTTCCTCTTCAATGATGAAGCCAAATGAGGTCAGGCTGATACCACCTGATAGAAGGTGCATTCATGATTTTCTCCCCACCATCTCACAGTCACTGATACAAAGCCACAATATATCAGATAGATATAAATATCAGATCCAAATCATCTGTACATGATGCTATTTTAAACTCTTCCACGTGAGAAAAATGGTTAAAAATAAAAATACAGCCTTTTTATTCTCCTTTAAATGTTCTGTTCAGTTCTTCATGCTGAGAGAATCACAGACCTGTCTATAAATATCTAACCCAGATCTACAATTGCTTGTTAAAAAGAGAGTGTTTGGTAGAAGATTGAATGAAACACAAAATGTCTTTTATTATATTTTTATTGCAGACCAGATGTGGCCTCTCAATTCACCCTCTATCATTTGGAGATGTACATTCACCAAGAACATTGCATGTGTGCGTATAAATATTTTCATGTTGTCATGGTATAATAAAGGGTAATTGATTAGAAAAATCCCTGTGGGATTTTCCACTTAAGAGCACATTTTTGTTTTAGCACTATTGTCTTCAAAATAAACATGTATGAATGCATCTATTTTGATTGATCCAGCAGAAAGCAGCAGTAAACAGGCAAGGCTTTGGCTTTTGGTTAATGAATAGCACTGGCAAGTTGAGTGAAACTCGCGCAGCCACCGGGGCCAGGAGGTCGTGTGTGGGATGCTGCACCTCAGCAGTCTAATCCTGCTCCCTCCAAACTCAAGCCTGCTCTGGTGGGGGAAAACGGTGACCTCCCTGACACAGGAGAGGAAATGGAAATCCAGTCAGATTGCCACAGCTCCCGAAAATTACTCTTCGTATTTCCACGCGAACTATTCACTTTCTATAGTTATTTCTGTGTACTCAGTCTACCTGTTTGCAAAGCACAACATTCAGAGTTCTGGGCTAAGGACCTGCATTTCTGTGGTGTTTGACTTTGGCATTTAATCACCTGTCCAGGCTGTTTGGAGACTTATTTCTCTTTAAATTCCTGTGGGAGCTTAGCTACGTGTGATGCAATCAATACATGCTGAAAGGCCCTAATTGAGAATTTCTGGATGCAGGACAAGGTAAGACTGAAGAAAACTTAGACATATCTGATGAGGCATTTTTCAGGCAAGTTGGTTTTTCACTCTGCCATTAATCAACAGCAAGCTCCCACATGGTGGTGTTGAAATGATAGCCCCTAAACTTCTTAGACCTGTCGCAGGACTCAGGTACTGCATGTTTGTAATTCCTTCACTGCCAACATTTGATCTGTGCTCTGGTGCCTCCCTCAAAGCTGGAGGAAAGCAGGTGTTTTCTCACAGCAACGGAAAATGCCTAAAGTTGCTCTCTCTGTAGACAGCATGCAAACGATGATCGGCCTAGCCAGGATGATGGTGGTTGGTGCTTTATTTCTGCCACACTTGGTTAGTGTGTGGAAGATGCCTTTTCTCACATATCAAGTACTATACTAAAGATACATGTAATGTGACAGTTTCTATAGTAACTACTTGTTCTTTATGGAATTGCAGATTAAACCTGTACACCTTGTTATTGTTCTTTTATCCTATTATCTAGACTACTCAGTTACCGCAGATACATTTTTTAATTCTATTCCCTTGCCAACATAACTATATCAGGGATTTATGCACTTCAAACAAAAACACTTAAAAGTTTTAAATTGACCACTATCTGATCTTATAAATGCACTGAGATGTTTGTGCATGTATATTAAAGGCTAAAATTTCAAAATAAGACTGTAGCAATCTTTTCATTAAAGCAGGTCAAAATTATGTTTTGAAAATTATTGTTTCTTTGGGAGAACAATGCAAGTTATGTATATGACTTTTCTTTTTTAACAAATTTTACTAGAACAAATTTATCAGTCTAGATGAACTGGCAAACTCTTCCAATGTGAACAACGTCTAAGATTCCTTATTATAGGAAAATTTTCTCTACATGGTATACTGATTTTTATATGAAATTATTTCATTATTATGATTTGCCAATGCTACAGCTCTGCTGATAATATCAGTACTGGAAGTGATATCATTTACAGGAATCAGATGCTTTCTGCTTTGTATTATGTTAGCTTTATTGTGGGAAAAAATGCCTGCATCCCGTCTGTGTGTGTGAGTCTCTGTTGCTATCTCCAGCAGAAGTGTATCAGTAACAAATCAAGCTTATAAAATTAGCAGTGTAGGGAGAAATCAGCTACTTGATCAGGGCTGCAGATTCAACAATGCAACTAGTATTGTAGCCAAAAGGAAAAAGACACTAGGAAAAATGTAAAATATAAATTGGGTAAATCCATTAATGAGATAAAAAGAAAATGATACTCATGGTTAATTAAAAAAAAACCAAACCTGTAGTAAATTACACATACACAAATGCAAAAGGCAGAAGGGGAAAACCAGAAGAAAAAAATATACCCAGTATTGAGAGCAACTGAGTGATGGTAGAAGCGGAAAGCAAACAGGAGATAAATTCCGCGTAACTAAAGAAACTGTTTTTTCTGCCTTTACCCTTGACCGTATCCTTCCAACACGTATGTGACTGGCTCTCCCTAAAACACGCATTGTGAAATGAAGCCTGGAACTCCTGGCGCTGCCAGAGCCGGGCACTGCTGTGCTGCAGCGAACATGGACCCGCGGAGCGGCCCCGGGTGCGGATGCAGTTGTGCAGAGGCAGAGCCCGCGGCACGTCTGTACCCGCACATTATGTAACGCGCGAGTGCAACGGAGCGTACGAGCCGGGAAAGAGCCACAAACCCCTCGCCAACACCCAGCTCCTCCAG